>JBBPRQ010000311.1:0-36776 GCA_038093095.1 Boletus insuetus | reverse complement strand
GGAGGTGCGTACTGATACATTGGGGGATGAGCCATACCGGGGGGGATGAGTGCGTGGGGCGGGGGGAGCATCTGGCCGAGATGAATGCCTGGTGGAGGATGCTGTGGCTGTTGGTGGGGCTGGGTAAGAGGGGGTGGTGCGGGTGCGGGTGCGGATGTGGGGGGTGTTTTGCGCTTGCGGGACTGGCGGGTGGTTGTTGTAGGCGTTTGTGAAGAGGACGGGTTTGGTGTTGCTGGCTGAGGGTCATCGCGTAGACGCATTACGGGCGTGGAGGTGAGTGCATCCGATGGTTGTTGTTGTTGGTATTGAAGCATGACGGGGAGGAGGATGACAATGATCGACTCGCGTTTGGGGGGGGATTAGTAAGAAAAAACGAGGTCTCTGTTGTCTCTTGTTTGTACCTACCCATGTTATTTTTATTATGTAATAATAATATTTTATTCTTTGCAATGTATCTACTCGCGTTCAACGTCGTCTCTGCTGTGGGTTGGCTCGTCGTCCTCGCCGTCACCATCGCTGGCATCGCCACCAACCCGGCAGTGGACCATGTACCCGCAACGCATCACCAGTCCTGGTCGGTCCTCGCACCCGTCCAGTCCCTCGCCGCACTCGAAGTCGTCCATGTCCTCCTCCGTCTCGTCAGGTCTCCCCTCCCCACCACTCTTATGCAGGTCGCCTCCCGCTTGATCCTCGTCTGGGCCATCGTCGCCCGCTTCTCGTCCACCCACACCAGCCCCATTTACACAACCATGGTCTTGGCCTGGTCCCTGACAGAGGTCCCTCGCTACTCCTACTACGCCCTCGGTCTCCTTGGCGTACACCCCCCTCACTGGCTCACATGGCTGCGCTACTCCGCCTTTTACATCTTGTACCCCATTGGCGCAGGCAGCGAGGCTCTCCTCGCCCTCAGTACCATCTCAGAGTGGCGCAACGGCCTCTACGCCAAATGGTCCCTCGAAGACTGGCTCAAAGCTGCAATGGTCTTGATCTGGATACCAGGTACTTTCCTCACATCTTCTTTTGGTTCCTTCCTAACACGTCTCCTAGGCCTCTATGTCATGTATACCCACATGATCCGCACCCGCAGCAAGGTCCTTGGTCCTCAAAAAGCGCAAAAACTTGGTGCAAAACCAAAGGATAGACCAAAAGCAAACTGATGTTCCCAATACATGACTTGTAGCTCGTTTCTCTAATATACCTTGATGTTCCTCCACTCGTCAGAATTAAAATCGGTCATCGTTCCCGCTCAGATCGCAATCTCTGATCATTCATAACGTGTCTCGCTTCCCTCTTTTCGCTAACAACGATGCTTCTTCACGTACTGCTCTTCGTGCTCTGGCTAACTGCCAACTCTCTCAGTACGCCACTACACAAAAGTCGTCACAACCCAAAACATAGACGCTCATTGTCCCTCCACACGTTTAACAGACAGGCCGCTGTGTGTATACTCACTTGCTTCTTTGGATTCACTGACAAGACTACACAAGCTCGCTGCACAAACTGCGACGCGGCGGAAATTTCAAAACGCTTCTACTATCCTAGCAAGTCTGGGTAGCGGTTACGCCATTCCCTCCTCGCTTCAGAAAACCTACAACCATGCATCCGACTACGTCACCAACATCACCCTTCTCAAGTCATCTCCAGGGGTTAGACTAGCTGCTATTGGTCCTCTCGGCAGCGGAAATGTTACCACAATTTCCCTCCAAGACGAAACCGACGGTGTTGACGACTACGAGTATTTTGGCCCGCTGGGCTTTGGCAGCCAGGCCCAGACGCTGCAGATCGACTTTGATACAGGTTCTGCTGGTGGGTCTACCCCTCCCCTCAGCGAATCACCCCATCATCTTGTTTGGCAGACCTTTGGGTTCCCGTCGATTGCAATAATTGTGGCACACTGTCGCGGTTCCAGGTAAACGCGAGTAGCACATTTCAAAACATGAGTCAGCCCTTTGCTGTCGAATACGTGAGTTTCGTTTGTCTCCGGCCCTGCGTGATCATCATCTTTCGATAGGGATCGGGCTCTGTGACGGGAACGCTTGCCATGGACACGGTCTCAGTAGGACCTCTCAAGGTGCACAATCAATCTATCGGCGCAGTCCAGTCAGTCTCGGATAACTTTGCCTACTCGCCAAACGACGGACTTGCTGGCATGGCATTTGGATCGATCGCAAATTCGCACAAACCCACGTTTTTCGAGAATTTGATCCCGCAGCTAAAGGCTCCGCTGTTCAGTGTCTATACGACTCGGAACCAAATTCGCGGCTCCGAGGTGCGCTGACCGCTCTGTCGCATGCTTCGGCTTTAGTTGGTCACGGCTAGCTCTATTTAGGGGGCATAGACGCGTCGAAAGCCCGTGGAAATAGCGTGGCCTGGGTGCCCGTAGTCTCAAAGGTACTACTGTCGTCCACTCGTCCGAGCACGCATCTATTGACACGTGCATCACCGAGACTTATTGGACAGTCAGTATGACCGCCGCCTTGGTGAACAACACGCCCGCTTATGCCGGTGTCCTCAAAGCCGTACGTCGACCGCCGCATCGTCCCCGATCTATTCCTTTTGTCGCATCTAGATCATCGATACAGGCACGTCTTTTATCTACGTCCCCACCCACGTCGTGACTGCCCTCTTCGAAAAGGTACGCCCCCCTTTTTTCTTCTTTTCCTTCTTCTTTGGGTTTGCTGTCCAATAAAACGCCCCCACCAGATCCCCGACGTCGCACCTGCACCTGATTACGACGATGGCTTTTACGTCTACCCGTGCGACACGTCCATCACGGTATCGTTTGTACTCGGCCCACACACGCTGGCGCTCGATCCGCGCGATCTGAACCTGGGACAGTACGCCAGCGATGCGTCGGGCAGGTGCGTCGTCGCCGTCGTGTTTCGGCCTCGTGGGCGGCGCGTTGAGCTGTTCTCACACCTAGGACGTGCGTGGCAGCGATCGCCGATGCAGGATTAGACTTTCCGTTTGCTATTCTCGGTGGGTGGCGTGCCTTTTTTGCGTCGTTTGGTGACATTCTCATTCTTGGCGGGGGGGGACTCTGTGTGGACGTTCTCATAGGTGACTCGTTCTTGAAGTCGTGTGAGTTCCATGTGTGGGCTTGCCGGCCTCCTTTTGTCTGACCAGCTGTATGTGTAGACATGACCATTTTCGACTATTCGAATGGAGCGAGGGTTGGCTTCGTGGAAAGCATCAACGAGTGAACAGGTGTACCGATGTCGTGACTGGGGTTAGGGCACTACTAGCTTTGTTCACGGATCGTGTCATTTGATACCATTATCAACTCGCGAGACGCGCACGTAAAACAGGATATTATTGAGTATTCAAGAGCCATACAGTCCAGAATCCACGGAACAGGTAACAGCTACATCGGCAAAATGAAAACATCTCAAAGTACACAACACAATCAAGGCGCCACGTAATGAAATCAAGATATAAATGATCAAGGAGGCCTACGTAAATCCAGAAAGCATCGACGGGGCTGTCGAGCCATGTCTTTGATGCCCCCAAAGCTTGTCCTTGGCCCGAACTTCGATATTCTCAAAGGACGCACTCTGAGACAACTTGATGCAATCACGTGTTCCAAGCACAAGCAACTCAAAGAAAAACCCCGCCGCCGCTCGTCTAGATGCTTTGTGAGATATTTGCGCAAAGCTAATCATCTTCTCTTCCTCATCGTCCTCGGGCTGCAATTCCCTGCGGACGATCCCGAGGGCCTTCACGGTATTTCTGCTGTAGCCCTTGCCCTCTCCGTCACTGGTCGGTTCTTGACTTTGAGAGGACTGCGACGGCCGCACGTCGAACACGGCAATGGCAGAACTAACATCGGCATAAGTTTCTTCTCCTTCCTCCCCTTCGACTGCAGGAGTCGACAATCGGCTTCTCTCAGACGGCGCAATACTTCTTGCTCGTTCAGCCACTTCGTCGTGTGCCACTGGGAATTCGCCGCCGACGTCCATTCGGAAATCATCCATTCCGCCACTCATGTCCCCAAAGTCAAACCCGCCCTCCGGAGCAATGCTGGCACGACCGCCGAGAGCCTCACTACCGAGGGCAATGCTCGGTGCAATACTGGCATCGCGTCTTCCCTGTTCGACCTCTTCTTCCTCATGTATGCCTTCTTCGACGCGTGGTTTCTTCCTCCCGCCTTTGTCGGGAGACGCTCCTCTCTTCTTGGAGGGTAATCCACTCTGCATGGGGCGCATAAACAGTTCCGACAACTCGGGCGCTAGTCCAGGAGGGCCAGCACAAAAGAACGTTCCCTCTGGCGTGACCTTTGTCGGCAAGAAGTGAGCAAGTGGGTCATCCCGTATCTCCAACAGACGCATGACCATGGTGGACCGTGGAAGGAAATGTTGTTCGGCGAGAATGTCGCTAATGTCTCGGACCACCGGGGCACCCAATCCACGACCCGCTCTGGCTCCCGGGCCATCCACCAGTTCAATGACCGAGTCGATGATTTGCTTCTTTTCCTTTGGCTTCCGTTTGGCTTTCGTTGCGTCCGGTTCTGGTTCCGGTTCTTCGGGTAGCTCTGGCTGGGCCACGTGTGGGGTAAGGTTGATACCAATTGGTGGAGGTGTCTGGGGAGGTTCTGTGAGTGGGGATGCTAGTACGAATCAATATTGGGCTTGAACGGAGAATAACAAGCGGGCTTACACATCCGCGACGGAGAGCGTGTTTGACCAGGTGTCTTTTCCCGGTCCGAGGGCAAGCCGTCTCCAAAGTCGAGCCCAAGATCCAAGTCCGCGCCTGCAATGTCAGGGCCGAATGACATGTCGATGTCCATCTCTGCACCAAACGGGTGCTCGGACGCCTCCCTACTCCTGTAGGAAAACGTGTCAAGATCTTTGTCTGTTCCTCCGCGACCCATCATGGCGGAATCCAGAGACTCGCGTGCACTTCGCGGTTTTGGTGCATCTCTTCCCACCTCCACACTCTCGTCGACCACACTGGCACCATCTCTACCGCTAACTGGGCCGTCACCAAAATCAAGACCCAAGTCAAGCTCGCCAAAGTCCTGGGAGCCGATACCATCGGAAGGACCGAGGTCAAAGCCATAACCAGCATCGTCGAGGTCGAGTTGGAAATCCTCAGCCGTCTGGAGCGTGATATCTGCCTGACGGGCGACATGATGTCCTTGCGGCTCAGCAATGCGATCTTCGAAATCAATGTCCCTGAGTGAATCGTTATTAGTCGGGACATTGGGTGAAGGATGAGACTAACCAGTTGATATCAGGAATGAGGACATCCAAGTCGAGGTTTCCGCCTTGAAGTGTGATGGCGTTGCGGTTGACAGCTAGTTGGTCCTCGGTCATGTCGACAAGACCTGGTCGAAACGCCTGCACCAGGCGGGGTTAGTTTGACGGACATGGAGGAAAAGATATGCCAACCATTTTGATTTTCAATAGGGCTTCATTACAATCGTCCAAGAGGTATTTTGCTTTTCTGCTATAGATTCGGACGACACCAAGCAAGAGTTGACCACTTAGACGGAGAGCCATGACCTCGACTTCCTGGCCCATGATGGCGCCTGAGAGAGGGTGAATAGTTGGTAGGATGTCGCGCGCGTGACGTGCGGGGGGACTTGCCTGCTGCCTGCTGGATGTCTGTCTGCAACGTTTGTGTCTTTGAGAGCTTGCGCTCCATGTGTGCGGCGAGCCAGACTCTGGCCAACGGACCGCGACGGGAGAGGATAGCCTCTGAGTAGAACTTGAGGTGGGTTCAGTAATAAGATGGGTGCGTGTAGTTGGACGACCTTACCATTGTATAAAATCAAGAAATAACGATAAGATAGAGAAGTTGAGAGAGGGGCCACGACGTTGCACTGGTCACCGTCGTGGTACAAGGTCAAACCAACAGTGGCTGTGTAACTTGCTCGACGCGACTACATGTATTACATAATATCAAGTCAATCCCCTTGTACAATGCTCGGCCATGTCTGCAAGCGACTTGGACCACGTCTCTCCCGCCACCTAGCCTCCACTCCCAATCTAAAACCCAGACCGTGGGCCTTCCAGTCAGACACGACCTTGGCACGGACCACCCCTTTAATCACCCGTTGTCAGAAGGAGGCCGTCAGTCATGCCAGGGCAAACAGGCGTCTCATCCCAATGTTGCGCCTCGTCCGTGAAATGAAGGCAGAAGGCGTGACACCTGACCTCACCATTTACAACGCGCTTCTCGCGTGCGTCGCTCAGGAGGGACTGCCCTTGGAAGCCTGGGCTGTCGTCGATGACATGGCCGCCACGGGCATTCCGCCCGATCGTCAGTCTTACCACCATCTCTTGCACGTGAGCTCGACCCTCTCTGACCATGCAGTATGCTGATTTTTTAGGCCTGCCGTTGGTCTTCGGCAGATACCATGTGGCAAGTCGTGGACGAGATGAAAAGACAAGGCATGGAACCAGACGAACAAACCTATGCCTTCATCATCGGACGTGCAACCACTACAGAGAGCCTCGAGCTTGCTCTTCAGTATATGCATGAAATGGAGCACCTCGGACTTGTCCCTTTGCTTACCACTGCTCAAGACGTCATAAAGCTCGCCGCATACCTGGATCTCCCCAAACTCGCCATCGAGATTGCCCAAAACTTTGAGTCCCGTTCCCCTCGCAGACTCTGCAGCGAAACATGGATGTCGTGTCTCACATCTTCAGCAGACATGCTTTACGTATGTTCTGAGAACTATTCTGGTGCCTCGCTAACTGATAGTTGACCTCTAGGCAGAAGGCGTCAAGCTTTGCTGGAACAAGGTCGTCCATACGTTGAACCTCACTCCAGACGAAGGGGCTTGTCTATCTGTTCTCCACACGTGCGCCCGTCATGGTCTCTCAGATCTGGCTCTGGATGTCATGCGGGTATTCCGGGGGTTGGGCGTAGATCCTTGGTGCGAACACCATTTCGCTCCCCTGGTCGAGGCCCTCTGCAAAGATGGGAAGCTCAAGGAAGCCTTGGACACCCTGGATGCGATGCGAAAACAGTGCATCAACCCTACCAGCGAAACAGTTCGACCATTCACCCAGTATTTGCAACAAAGTGTCGATCGCGTCGACGACGTTTGGCAAACACTCGATCAATGGCGGCGCGAGGGGAACACGGTGGACCCCCTCATCCTCAATTCAATCCTTCAAGCATCTGTCCTCCTGGGTGACTTGCAACGTGCCATGGGTGCTTACAAATCGTTCCCCGACTATAACTGCAAGCCCAACGTCGACACGTTCAACTTCCTTCTCTCGGGCTGCGGTGCTGCGAAGCACCGCGAACTTGGCGACAAGCTCCTGCTGGACCTGAAACAAGCTGCTGTCAAGCCCAACGCCACAACGTATGACCATATCATACTGCTCTGTCTGACCCAACCAGTGTACGACGACGCATTTTTCTACCTCGAGGAGATGAAAATCCAAAAGCTTGTCCCCTTGGCTCGGGTGTACGCCACGATCATCCAAGTCTGTGTGGCTGCGAGGGATTCGCGGTACTCGATAGCCCTGTCAGAAATGCACCAGTGCGGTTACGCGCTGCCTCCAAGCCTTCGTCGATTTCTGTCGGATTACGGTTTATTACCCCATCAAGATGCTGCGGCTGCGGAGACGGAGACCGAGGGGGGGTGCGGACATTGATATTTTAGTACTGCAACCGCAGTCGGGCGTGTCTGATCGCAGCAGACGGGTGATAGGCCCGACTGCCAAGTTCTGTCTGCTTGTCCACGCTGCCAGTCTGTATACGTAACTTACATCCCTTGTTTCCCCCAGTACGTCCTTTTATGCCAGGCAGCCTATTCCATGAATGGAACAATTGCGTCGTTGCCGTGGGTATTGCCAGGTGGCAGGGACACTGGTTGAGTCAATCATATATACGACTCGAGGAGTCAACATTCACATCTTTACGACACCATAGCCAGAGAGCTAGAGCCCGGAGACGAACCAAAATAGAGTCTTCTGATGCAGTGGTTAATCATGATCATGCGATCGTCGGAGACTAGCTCGGGGACGAAGATAGTACAAGTATGGTTCAACATACTGTTTGCATTCGTGATATATATAAAACGGTCGAAGCAACAGCACCAGCTGAAAAAAGTAGATCAGCCCCTCTCACCGCTGCTTCCCAGGCTTTTCTCTATTTCAACGAGACCTCGCAACCTGCAACCGACTTGAAACTCTTGCCACACGATTACAACCTCCTCGACTGGCCACTTTCCCGCCCTCCCTCTCCCACCTTTGCTACCCTTTACCTACCTCTACTTCCTCTTTACCTCGGTGGACACCGGTTCCTCGTCCTCCCAAGGACTAAAGTTGGGCTTCCGAATCAACGGCAACGACTGCAGCCACGCAGGGAGTACACAGTCCTTCTCCCCGATGCTCCTCCCTGGGGCCTCTGCATGGGTATGCGCAGGCGACGAAGGGATACTTCCCACGTCACTGAGGCTTGGAAGGCGTTCGAGACTCGTGTTCGTCGACCCACCGAGTGCCCGCTGCAACGCCTCGCGCTCGGCGCGAGAAGGGGCGAAAGCACGAAGCAGGGAAGAGGGCGTCGAAGACGTGATGCTGGGCGTAAGTCCCGTTGGATTTAGTGCGTCGTAGGTGGATACGGAAGGCGGGGACGTGTCGGCGCTTCCGGTCTTGTCTGATGTAGGCCTTGTAAGACGGAACACTTTTGCATCTGGATTAAGACTGCTGCGCTGTTTTTCATTCCTAGGAGCGGAAAACCACCCCTTGGGGGTGATCCCCGTGCCCTTCCGCGCGATGTCCTGGGTGTCGTCCGATCCGTGTATCTCATAAGGGATGGTATTCTGGCGCATAGAAAATTGATCAGAGCTGGATAGTCCCTGAGCATGGCGAAGATCAGAAGACTCGAGCTCAGATTCAATCTCCAAGGAGCGTCCATTGTATTCTACAGGCGAGGATGTGAAAGGACCGCCGTTCTTGATACCGAACCCTCCCTTCAAGTCTGCCGAGGGAGAATCGAGTACGCTGATCAAGCTGCTTGGAATGAATGCTGCTGAAGGAGTCGTGGGATCACCAAATGGCGAAAATGAAAGGCCTTGTCCGGGTTGAAAATAACCACTCTGACCGTGGCTAGAACGGAGCGAAAGCGATGTTGAATTAACGCCGGAAGTGTCGTCATCAAAGGCGGCATAACCCTGTGCACGAAGAACTGGAGAAACGTTTAAATCACCATTTATGCTGTCAGAAGTTGACGACGCACCCGAGGCAAGGCCCAAAAGCTCTGGAGAGCGCGAAGTATCTCTCGATTCCGATCCAGGGTCACGTTCTGACACCTTCGACGATGCTAAAACATCGTCTACGGGGACGTCAAACGGGTTATAAGACGAAGACCATGTAGAGTTATCCGGTTGCCCATAGTTGCAGTGCTGGACGACGACACCGCCGTTCACAACGCCAGAGTGAGAAGTGTCAGTTGAATCGAGGTATGCCTTGGTAAGTTGAGCGCGGTGTTGGGCAGCACGGAGTCGGGATTTGCTCTCATCGATCTTCTCCTCCAGCTCCCGTGCACGGGTGTTCAACGCAACGACAACTTCCTCTGCTATTCGCACTTCCTTCTTCTTCCTTTCCAACTCACGGATCAGTTCCTCTTCCTCTTCTTTGTCTGCTTCGCTGGGTTCGGCAGCAAGGATTGCATGATCATGTTCCATCCGTTCCTTCAACCCTTGAATTTCTAGTTCCAGTTCCTCCGCTCTACGCACCGCGGAGTCCTTGGTGTTACAAGCAAGTTTCATCTTCTTCTCTGCCTCCCTTTTACTTGTCTCTGCCAGACGCCGGGCTTCTTCCAGAGTTTTGGTACGAGCACGACCGTCCACTCGCCTCTGATCCTCTTCCCGCCTCCTCGAACGGAGATCACTAAGCTCAGCCTCGAGCGACTTGTGGGACTGGTTGGCGGTATTCTGGGCCTCTTGGAGCTGGTTCTGAAGGTCATGGATAGACGTCTGCGCAGCCGCTATCTGTTTCAAGACTTCCCCAATGATCGGAGAATGGTCGGATGTCCCAGAGGTGGACGAAGTGCGGGAGATGGTGTGAGCAACCGGGGGAGCATGCACAGCAATACGTTTCTGGTCTGCGATCAGATGAGACGATTGCGGTGCTACTGGTAGGAAATCATGGAGACGATGGTCAGCATGTAAAGGCAGGGATGCAGACTTTGGTAGTGGTGGCGGCGAAGAGTTACGATGCGGGATAGAGCCGGACCGCTGGGTGGAACGTTCTCGATTACGCAGTTTGGGAGGCGAACCACGTAATAACGGGCGAGGACACGGAGCGAACTTGGCGAACGGGAGGCCTGGTCAAGCGTTTAGAGTCGAGGCTATCTGGGTGATTGTGAGGAATTTACCATTATAATCATGCAATTTATCCAAGGCCTTGAAGCCAAGAATGCCAGAACTCCAAGCCTGTGCGTCCTTTGAACGGATCACGGCATCATAGTACCAAGACTCGACCAGGCCACCGCGCCACCAACGTCCAAAGGCACCGATGAACCACGAGTCGGAAGCTACGAAGCCATCGAGATCCGAACGCTGAGAAGGGTGATTATGTGAGCTGGTTGCGCGACGGTCACCAGCGGGGACTGCAGCACCGCGGGTTGTGGCAATTGTGCAAATACCGAAGCTGTGGAAGACATGTTTTGGGGTACGGAGGGACACGGAAGCACGGTTAGCGAAATGGAAAGGGAGTGTGGCACGATCTACAGTGGTGTTTCGGTCCGAGCTGTGGGTGCGCGAACGAGGGAGATTGCAATCGAATTCCAGTGCAGAATCGTCTGTAAGATCGTCCAAGTGACTCAAATGCTGGCGGAAAGACTGTTCAGTAAGGTAAGCCCTGAAGGATATCTCTGTCGGATTGGTGAGGTATGCTGGTGGAGGGAACGAAGAGAAAGAGATGTGAGAATTGAAAAAGGGCTGGGGAGACACGAGAGAGGAACCTCACCGAGGATGAGGAGGACTGCAAGGACGATGAGAGCACAGATGAAGGATCGAAAACCAGCTCTTGTATGGTCCCATATGAGCATGGGAGACCAAGGGTAGAGAAGACCGAGGCCACCAAAGGATAAGGTCATGAGCCAGAAGACGACGCTTGGGTGTGGTCTTGGGAGCAGCCGGGTGGCGTGGAGAGAGCGAGGATGGGCGGAGTGCTGGGTGTGATTAATTGCGGACACTGTTGCGGCGAGGCGTGCTCGTGTGGAGGTGAAGTGAAAATCGATGCTCGTCGTTTCCAACGACGTTGAGGAAGGAAACGAGCGATGACAAGCTCGAGAAGGCCGCCGTGCAATCGCAAACCGGAGTCAGAAATTTCATACGTAAATTCGAGTGAATTTCCCACTCGATGTCCAACACTGGATTCAGATACAAGTACACGAGTTGAAAGTATGTAAATGTAGAAGCACCGCTGTTCCCCCACCGGTCCCGACCTTTTCTCACTCTCTGGGGCAAAAACAAAAAAAGTGTCCCAGGGAGGATTCGAACCTCCGGCTTCACGGTTTGGTATTCCACAACGTGATGATTTAACCACTAATCGACAAGGACGCGACATCGTGTTTCACCCATTGGCGTTATTTCAGCTCCACACCGGCCAAGATCTCTAACCGCACGGGAATCGCTTAGGAACTGACGAACCTAAAAAAAAGTTGTTACTGACAGCGCGACATATGTGCTTGTTGCCAGAGAGAATTGTGCCAATGGTTCGCGATAAGAAGATATGTACGCTGCACCACTTTACGTAACTCAAAACCTGCTGGATGTGGAGATCTGGATATAACTCAGACGCATAGCGTTCTCAGCCTCCTCAATTTTCTTGTCAACCTTCCATCCCCCAGCCTCCCACTATGAGGAAAACATCATATGTGGTCACGTTCGCAGCCGTCCTGATCGTCCTTGTCGTCGTGAGTACCTTCCTGAGATCACCCCTAGCTCGTCACTCACCCCTTGTTCAAGAATATCTTGTCTGCACGTCTTCCCGACTGGTTCGCCAGACACATGTCTTCTCAACCAAACCTAACAATCAGTTTGAAGGCTCATCACAACTTATGAATTCGACCTACCAAACACAACATCAACGATCCGCTACGGACTCATGGAACGCTGCGAACGCTCCTTGGTCAGCATTCCTGGCCCAGGCAACGGACGTCTTGAGTACTCGGACTTTCAATGTCGCCCTTTCCCTCTCAAGGTACAAGACGGTTGTGAAAAGGAAAACCACCTCGCCTGTGCCAAATGGGTCTCTGCGCGATACTTCACCGAGCTTGGCATCGGTTTCGCCTCCATGGCCTTGGCAGCCTTGCTCATCGGCGTAAGCACACACTCCAGGCGTCGTCGGGTCTGGAGAGCTGTTGCAGGTCTAGTCTTGCTGCACGGTATGCACCTCGTTGTCTCCTTGTGGCCTGAGACCAACCCTCCCCAGCCATCTTCCAGCTGATCACATTTATTCTCGTGACGGAACTCTATAGCACGAACGCTTTTGATGCCTTTGAACATGCTAAACCTGGTAAGGCATTTTTGTACAAGAGACGCGTGCGGTACTCACCCCTTGCAGGATTGGGATATGTGTTCAATGCCGTTTCTTGGGTCGTCGGTTTTCTCGTTGGCTCTGCTGTTATTGTGACTGGCATTGCTGCTGACCGTGGTTATAAATGGGCTGCTGGAAATAGAGCCTATCAGCCCATCCGGGGATGAATTGTTTGACTTCCCTTCGGGCTTTTTTGCTATATCAAGCTTGGTTTGTCTGGTATGCTATGACGATCACATTCGACCTCCTTCATACCCTCGTCTTGTCTTGGCCCACGTTGTTACGAGCCGTATTTAATCTCGCCAACGGATGTCACCATTCAGATAGTCATTCATCGTACCAATTGACTTATCTGAAAAGCAGTACTGTAACGTTATCCTCTGCAATCACGAGTTCTCGCACTTTCGTTTTCTGACTTAATGATTTTCGCCGAGTGGCTGTCCATAACACCACCATTCCTATTCGGACAGCAAAGGACCACAGCTAAACTCATGAGATGCCGTCAGATTCGTTACAACCCCTCATCGGGGTAGTCTACTTTATCATAAAGTCGGAGTGTTTCGTTCCAATCTCTTTTCCTTCTCCTGCGCATCGAAAAGTACTTGGCGCCGCTTTCCCATTTGCTTTTGACGCGCCCCTTCTCCCGACCCCCACTTTCCAAGAAGTATTTCTCTGGATTTTGCGGGAGACCCAGGGTTCCCACGGCTACGTTCATGATGCGTGAATATAGATCGTCCCGTGTCTCGCGGAGTTCCTTCAGTGTCGTCGGACCCACCCAGAGCAGACGGAGCAAGGCGGTGAACGCCCTGAAGGCCGAGACTGCGTCCTCCAGCCATCTCAACGTCATCCACATCAGTGCAGGGACCAGGATCACCGTGATCACCGCAAAGGGGAGCGTGAGCAGTACGGACGAAACCCAGACAATCACTCCCGAGATGAGGCCGTACACGAGCTTGTATTGGGCGATTTCGTCCCACGTGTCCCAGGTGGGTCCGCTTTTCTTGAAGTTGCGTACACCAATAAAGGTCGTGACGAACACCGGTGCCCAAAATACAAGTCCGGGAAGGGATATGGACATCAGACAGATGGACCAGATGAGACGGACGAGCATCCGGAATATTATCGTACGCCGGCGCAACGGCCGTCGGATGCGATCATCCTTGATGCCCCAGTATACAAGGCTGTCTTGATACCGCTGCAGAACCCAGTAAACAAGGACAGTCGCTTCTGGAGCCAAGGGCAAGTTACCTTCAAGTCATTTCGTAGTCTATTGATATCGTCGTCTTCTTGATTTTGCCGGTCAGATTTCTCGCCTTTTGCTTCTGATAACTTGAATGCTTCGACAAAGGTTCGCATTACACGCACAAAGTCCCCTAGAGACATTGATGTCCCTAGCGGGACATATATACGAGCGGCAAGCTTTGCGGACCGGATCAGATCCCAAGAGGGTGCATCAATGGTTTGAGAACCGATCAGCTGGTGCATTCGTGCGGTGACATCTCGGATGGAAGCAAAGTTCACAGGCGCGAGAAACTCCGGATTGTCCTGTACACGAGCGTTTAAGGACAAAGAAGTGCGAAGAAAACGTGGTTGAGCATACCTTTGGGGTGAACTTCATGGGGGGATTGAAAGTGACCAATACATCGGAGCGGAAGTGCTGTCGATGCCTTTCAAAGGTGACTAAAGGGCAAAGGCTACTCGTATAGAACTACTTACATATATGTCAAGGAACATGTGAGAATGGATATGGAAAAGTCAGGATTGTCGCGATTCCGGGTCAGCACATCAGAGAGGAGTCTCGCGACTGGGAATGGATATTTCGATAAACGTGGTCGATGGAGTCATGGGCAGACGAACCACCAGTTTTCAATGGCGCTATAGTGGGATGATAGCGGCTCCCCCCTTCTGGAAACAAACACACGGCATCACCAGCTTCGAGTGCCTGCAGGAAATAGGTGATCTGCACTGCACCTCGACCGGATGGTTTTTACCTGTATAAGTTTTTCCATTACATGCGAGTTGTCAATATCTCCTTCGGGGAAGTCTTTTCGTCGCTTGATTGGAACAGTTCCCGCAGACTCGATTAGCCAGCTAGTGAACGTCTTGCGCCCAAACTGGGTAGACTTGGCAGTTAGGCGCAGCATATTGCGCGTCTAGCAGGTTTCACTCAGCAGATGAATATTGGAGTAATTGCTCATGATTACCCCGGAGGGAATGGAGGTGACTAGGATGCTATGCCAATAGGGTGTAAGTGGGAGCTATCAGAAAGAGCAAGGAACGACATACAGAGCATCGGTCAGCGAGTTGGGGTGGTTCGCACATACGATGCTGGTTTGTTGATTCAAATTAAGGGTGCTGAAAATAGGACACGGTGGAGCTACTCTCTCACCAAGGTTCTCCGGTCGTGGGTATATACTCAGTATTTTCCACGACTATCGTTCCGTAGAATATCTTGAGGACAAAGTGAAAGAGAAGGCTAACAGGCGGTTGAATGGTACGAAGCGAGGCGAACGAGTTAGTACTGACCGAACGAGAATGTAAGACCAGGACGTAGGTGATCCCTTTGGCATGGTCAATTTAAAGTGCGAGTCAAGCTGTGCTATGCTTTGTCCGCTACTATCCGAGTCGATCCGACATAGTCATCATGGAGACAGCATTAGCAAAAATCCGTCCACACACATCGTCCTCATTGCCCCATCAAAAGACACCCGCGATGCTCCTCCACGCGCTCGAGTCGACCTTGACAGAGACGCACACTGATCGCACACCGACAGCCTACTTCGCAGCACTGATAACCACCCTTGATGGCACATTGCAAAAGAAAGATGCTGCCCTGGGCGATGGTGATGTCCTACCAGCCATTCTCTACCTGCTTTCTTTGGTAGCACCTTTTGTTCCCCGTCCGGTCATCCAGTCAAATCTGAGTACCCTTCTCTCCCTCACCGCCCCGTTATTCCCCTCTCTCTCAACCCACGCCCCTCCACTAAGATCTCAGCTTACCTTGTACAACTCCATTTTCCATGCTCTTGACCGATCACAGCTGGACACCCCAGTCGTGCGCCAATCTTTTGCAACCATCCTGCAACTGTGCCTAGACCCCCGACCAAAGGTGCGCAAGCGTGCCATCGATCTAGTCAACGATGTGTTATCGAACCCACCAAGTCCACTTCTACGCCATCCCTATGCCGAGCGCGTCGCTGAGTGGATGCAAAACTCCCTCCATCAAACTAGTTCCGGCGTCATACCAAAATCGAAATCCGCTACAAAGGAGTTTTCGGTCGACAATGCGATCCGTCTCCTGACATTGCTGCGTCCTATTCTACCCAATCTCCCACTCGATGTGAGCAATATATTCCAGTGCTCGAATCAGCGCCTGACTGGCACGATAAGGCCATCCCTCCGATTACAACTATCCTGCTCACTCTGCCCAGACTCGGCAATCCATATTTATCGCAGTCTTCCTACTCAATTCTTTCCGACCTACTTTCGGTTTCGGTCGACTCGGGTACTCAAAGCAGTACTGAGCAGATTCCCGTAGTACTGAGCGCCGTCCTGTCGTCTTCACCCCCCAACTCCGACACTACCGTTGCTCCATCATGGTTGCGCGTCCTAGGGGATGTCATGCTTACCTATCACTCTGCAGATCCAGAAGCGTCGTCACAGCAATTCAATAAAGTTTGGAAAACTGTTTGGTCCTTTTTTGAGACGCACCATGCGCAAACACGGAAGGCCGTTGCACACGCACTGGAATCGCTTGCTCAATGCATTACATTCCCCATGGCTCGCACAGCTGTGGGGGATGCATCTGACGGTAAATCACCCGTTAGGGCTGTTATCGCACAAATCGCGAAAGCTTTGGATTCCTTGGCCTACGCGTCGGCCATCCCAGAGTTGCTACATGTCGTATCTTCGCTCATCCTGAACCTCAACATGCGCCTCGAGGACGGCAAATCGACACTCGCAGCCGAGGCATTACTCTTACCACTAGTACAGAAAATTGCCGACCTTCGGATGCAGAAGAGTTTTGAACACAAGGAGGCCGCGGATAGTGTCATGTCAACGGCAATGAGAGTTATGGGACCTGCCGTCGTGCTCAAGGCACTGCCCCTGAACCTAGAGCCTCAGGACCGGTTCGTGATTGTCCCACATTGTTCGCAATTGACTAAGCTCCTTTGCAGCCAAGCAGGGCGTGAACCTCGCGCTTTCTTGTTACCAATGCTGGCCCAGCCTCATCCTTCTCCTTTGGGACATTTTGTCTCTTACTTCGTCCCCCTGAGCGAACGGATGTTCAACCTTCAAAGCACGGCCGAGGCAGATGAGAGACAATCTGAGGCGAAGGTCTGGAATGTGCTCGTTTCGCAGGTTTGGGTAGGCTTCGCAGGGTACTGCCATGCTGCTCCGGACGTTAAAAGTGCAAGTGCTCCAATGTCATGTCCGCCCATGCCCTCCCATCTGACAGCTTACAGGCACTCACGCCAGCTTTTTCTCAACTGTTATCCCAGCTTCTGTACACTCAACCCGAGCTTCGGCTCTCGGTGCTCAAGGGCCTCAAGTCTTTGGTTGAATCTAGTCTTGTCGTGTCACAAGCTGAACCCGGGGATTCCACTGAAAACACCGTCGTGGGAAGTTCCATCACTCGCGAAGAAGCGATGCAGAATATCGCCTTCTTGAAAACGCAGGTGGAAAGTTGGTTTGCTGTTTTCTTCAACGTGTTTGGTAGTGTCGACAGGGAGAGCAGGGGCTTTGTCGGAGACGTCATCAATGCTTGGGCAGACATTGCTGACTCTCAAGAAGTCTCAAAAGCATATCGCAAAGTTGTCGAACTGTTCCAGCAGAACCTTCAAAGGCTAACCGCTGCGCCGGATGTACAGCAGAACGCGAGTGGCACCACCATGACACAAGATCTACTCTTATTGCTCTTGCCTTGGCTAGAAGAACTACAAATGATGTCCCTAGTGCAGATCTGCATGACCGACGATGTGCTGTGCTGCAAGGACAACGGAGTACAAAAGCGAGGCTACAAAATCCTCGCCAAGGTAATCAACGGTGGCAAAGTCCAAATTGATACGCTTGCAACCTTGCAGCAGCTTGACTCTTTCATTGCGGGTCTTTCGGCTGCTGCTAAAAAGGATCGTTTTGTGTTACTGGCCAGCCTCGTACCAAATATACCACCATCGTCGCTACATATCATTCCGTCTCTGATCCCCGAAGCCGTGTTGGGCACCAAGGAACCCTCCGAAAAAGCCCGGTCCGCTGCCTTCGAACTGATCGTGTGTATGGGCCAGAAGATGAGCGAGGGCGGTCTGGTTATGAGACAGATGGTTGATGGTATGGATGAAGACGCTCCCGAAGGTTTGTGTTTTCATACAAGTAACTGTCAAGGCTCCACCATGTTCATGTATACCACCCAGCAAACGCGAGCATAAGCGAGTACATGACCATGGTTGCTGGTGGACTGGCTGGGGCGACACCCCACATGATTAGCGCAACCGTGACCGCAATCTCGCGACTCGTCTTCGAGTTCAAAGGTCTGGACGATGCGCATGCTTTTCTGTCCACGCCGCCCGCTAACGTACTAGTACGTCGTGCAGATACCATCGGTTCGCAGATGCAAACCGAAATATTTACGACACTTTTGGTTTTCTTGTCGTCCTCGAATCGCGAGATTGTCAAGTCTACCCTTGGTTATGTCAAGCTCGCGATCCACACGCTCCCTCCCGACCTTCTCAGGCCCCATCTGAGCAATTTGGTCCCTGCACTCCTGGCGTGGTCACAGGACCACAAGAATCATTTCAAGGAGAAAGTACGCCACATATTCGAGCGGATGATACGACGCTTTGGATGGAACGATGTGTATCAAGCTGCGGGTGGAGAGCAGGCCTCCAAAGTCCTTGTGAACATCAAGAAACGGAAAGAGAGGGCCAAACGCAGAAGAGCTCGCGAAGAGGAGGACGAGGAAGAGGAGGTAACACATTCCGTTGCGGCGTTTATTGCTTACTGATTGGTTTCTCAGGGACCTTCTGGGAAGGTGGCGACGGGTGACGCTTTCGAAGACGTTCTCTATGGAAGTGAGAGCGAGCTCGACGACAGTGATGACGAAGAACACGCTCAACGCGGGGGTAAATCCAAACGCAAGGGCAGCGAGCAGGGCTTGCGCCTTCGGGACGACGGCGAACCAATGGATCTTTTGCAGGGTGCTGTCTCACGACTTACGAGTGCGTACTACGCCTACTTTACTAGGTGCTGTTGACATATCTGTCACGCAGATGCGAAAAACGATCGTAGGCGAAAACCTGGTCAGGACGCCAACCGTTTCAAAACAGACGAAGGAACCGGGAAGCTTGTCATTCCTGCAGACGACTCTGATTCGGACATGGAGGTCAGCACTCGCAGGGCTGCTAAAGACGTCGCAGGGAACGCATACAGAGAAAGTGTCACCTCTGTGGACGGCTTTGCGCGCGGGCCCAACGGACGCGTCAAATTCAACAAAGACACGAAGAAGCGCAGACGAGAGAACGAGGATGAGGATGGAGACATTGAAATGGCTGATGCTGAGGCACCAGCAAAATCAAAAACGAACAAACGACGTTCGGGAGTCAAGCTTGGCCACGAATTCAAGGCAAAGGTATGTTTTCCATGAGGACGATTCGTACTAATGATCTTAATGTCATTCCTTGATGTACAGAAAGCGGGAGGTGATGTCAAGAAGGGGAACATTGATCCCTACGCCTATTTGCCTCTATCTCAAGTTGCGAAAAGAAAAGGCCGCGATCGGATTGGTATTGCTGGCAAGCGATGACGCCTACGTATCTAGATGTCTCTTTTGTTGCAATGTAACACGCAGACTGTTAACCGTATAGTGTCTGGTCATGTGGGGTGCCAAAGAGACCATGAACCCATGCTGTGGGTTGTGTCCAGGTAGATATGACTGCAGTACTCCCTAACGCCTTGGCAGCTACCGTCGCAAGAAGTTGCGCATCCAATCTGTTGTCACCCTCCATAGCATACTGCAACAGACAAACAGTCGGTATCTGCCATGCATTGGGAATGGACGACAGCAGCCTGCGAGCGATACCTCCACCGGGAATGAATGGTACAGGCCAAGAACTGCCCTCAGAACGGAGATCTCGGGGCAACGGGGAAGAATAGGGGGGGACCGGCAAATCCGTGAGGGAAGCGAGCGGACCTCTGTCTAAGGGTGGAGAGACTGGAGGTAGGATGAATGTTGTTGGCGTGCTAAGAGAGAACTGTCAGTGAGACGATAGACAACAGGGTGGACAGATCCTCATGTACTGACTGCATCTGCGAGTCTGTTCTATCCGACGTGTCGACGCCTCCCATGAAGATCACTGCTGAGACGCCAGAATTGCGGATGAACTCGAGCAGCGTGTCGGTGAACTGTTGCTTGGACGACTACGCAGAAGAGGATGACTGGTGAGAAGCACTGTCTACTACTTGCGCCGACATACCTTGAGGACGGGGGATCGTTGCTGGATGACCGCGATCGTGTTGTTCGCCTCGCCGAACACTGCCACCCGAGTCAGAGACGTCTCGACGGCTTGTATAGACTTACGTTCAATGGGAGTAGTTAAACCGTCAGTGCCATCCGAGCCCTCGCGTGCACCGACGACTGGAACCAAGTACTTTGGATCGAACACGCCTACGCGATCGAGCTTGAGTGACGTGATGAGTAAATCAGCTGCTAGTTGCGCGACGTTTCCAACGGATACTATAGGCTGTGTGCGATCTATGAGATCCTGACTGGGGAGATGGTATACTGCTTACCACGAGGATGACCCTCCCTGAGAGTTTGTACGTAGTGTTGAGTGGTCGAAAGAAAGACATGCTGACATCACCAGCATTGGGGGGGACGATCCATATCTCATGAGGTGACTGATCAACTTTTCAACGGGACAAAAGGATCCGTGGTCTCTGGTAGTATATCGGATAGTACATCCGCCTGTCATGCATTCCCAGTGACGCGGAAGAGCGGGGTTCGACTCCCCGCCAGAGAGTAATTTGTTTATTTTGCATTTTTTTGCTCAGTGCACGATTGAGAAGGTGCGCAGCCGTGGATTGCACCGCTGCGAGCATGCTAATTACTTTGTAGCATTCTTATGGTGTCTATGACACTACTTCAACTTCTTCACCATCTCAGGCACGACCTCGAAGAGGTCTGCCACAAGTCCAACATCAGCAACCTGGAATATTGGAGCATCGGGGTCCTTGACGATGTTAGACATGGATCAGAGAGTCAAATGGCGATTTACCTTGTTGACAGCAACAATAAGCTTGGAATCCTTCATACCGGCGAGGTGTTGAATTGCTCCCGATATCCCAATTGCCATGTACAGCTCAGGCGCAACAACCTTACCCGTTTGTCCCACTTGCAACGAGTTATCTGCGTAACCCGCATCGACCGCTGCTCGCGAAGCGCCAACTGCTGCCCCCAGTGCATCAGCGAGGGGGTATAGGGTAGCTCGGAACGTCTCGGCGTTCTTGAGTGCTCGTCCACCAGACACCACTCGGCTGGCAACCCCCAGGTCGGGACGATCGGATTTGCTTAGCGAAGTGGAGATGTGGTTTGATGGGGGGTCAGAAACTTCTACAGGTTCAAAGACCTCTGTTTCAGCTTCCGCTTCACATGGTACAGCAGCGGGAAAGGCGGTCGACCGTACGGTGAAAAACTTGATGGGTATCGAAGACGGCGATCGAACCGTTGAAATGGCATTTCCCGCGTAGATCGGGCGGGAAAATGTCGTACTATTGGATGAGGTGTCATGATCGACGGAAGTGATGTCAGACACGGCCGGAACGTCAAGTTTTGCAGCAACTCGAGGGAGAATGGATTTGGCGGATGAGGAGTGAGCTGAGACGACGTGGGTGAATGAAGAACCGCCCGAGAGGACCTTCTCCAAGAGCGGGGCGATCATTTCCGGTAATGGCGTAGAGTATTGTGGGGAGACGGAATGGAGCACGGTGTCTAGTCCCTTTATCCTGTAGTGCGACGATTAGTAGAGTTGTGAGACTGGCAAGGACAAACATGCTTCTTCGCCTTGTCTAATACACTCGGTACTTGGTCCGGAGCACCTGCAATGAGACCTGTCACTTTGCCACCGAGTTGGGAAGCAGCGGTCAACGCGGAAAGGGACGCAGACTCCAATTCACCGTCACGATGCTCCAAGAACACCAGAGCGTGTGGTGACGGAGACGTGGCATAACTCCTGGCGAATACTTTGCTCAGCGTTACTGGTCTGATGCGGAACATGGCAGATGAGACAATCAAAGAGCCGGGTAGACTTGAATACCGTCTCCATCAGCACGTGATTTGATGTACAAACGAGCAGTGCAAAACGTCCACGACTCATGTTCATCAACGTCCATCGCAAATGTCACTACAAGGCTTGATATCTGGTTCAGAGTGTGCCGTGCCTTCGAATCCGTTGGCACAGGTCCTCAAGCACACCGAAGGCGATCGGAGCTTGCAGCAGGTGTGTACTTTCCCAGCTCACGTTCTGGATTTAACCGACCCGGTTCAGGATCGGGTCGCAGGGCCTTCATCGTTTCGGGTACGACAGTCCTTCCATTTTTGCGGTCCTCACTCAAACATCCATACAGCTACAACATCTTCCAGGGACTGCACCAGCTCAAGCTACAGAAAAAGATGTCGAGATGGCAAGGCAGTTTTTCGCAGGTCCGATGGGGTCGTCGGCTCCATCTCTTGCATTGACGTCCCCTCGCCCTCACGCTGAGCTTTCCCGCCTGCCCGAGGCCCGTGGAAGGTTTGATCTGAATCAAGCGTGGACCAGAGGGATACAGCCACAACCGGCGTTTCACGACAACGCGACGCGAATCGCATGGGCTTCTGAGTTCAGTGGGGTGCTCAACCAAGCTATACCAGGATCCTCCGCACAACAAACAGGGCAACAAAATTTAGATGGTGTGTACTAGTGTTTTACTTTGGTGCTCTATCTGAGGCCGATTTAACAAGTTCAACGCCCTTACACAAGCCTTGGTGTCCCGTACAGTCATCCCATGCCGTCAACCATGTATGGATCTAATTTGACCAGCCCTGCTATGCACCAAAGTTTCAGTTCCACTCTTCACTCGATGTCATCGGACAAAGGAAAGGCAAAGGCTGTGGACGCAGACTTTGAAGCTGCATTTGCACAAGCTGCTGCCTCCCTCAGGATTTCTGACACGAACAGTTCAACAAGGATTGTGGAATTGGGGACCAGTTCTTCTGCTACTGAGTCGGCATCTGAAGATGTCAGGACTAGTACAGAGTCAGCTTCTCTTTTCGTGCGTGCGTCTGGAAAAGCTAACCCCACGCGCTATCAGGGCCTGGCAGCATTTACAAGAGTCCGATGCACTACCAAAGGATGAAGATTTGGCGGGGTGGGAATCGGAACTCAACCAGCTCATGACAGCCCAGCGTGAAGAACTGGAATATGATTATGGTGGAATGATGCAAAATGCATGGGAGAGCGGAATGGGTAGATTCACCAGCAGCATGACTAATAATCTCAAGTTTGATGAGTTCGGATACCCAATTCTTACCGAATACGTCTTCGGTGAGGCTCATGACATGTTTTTTTTCGCCCATAATTGCTGAGGTTAAACTCAGAGAAAAACAATCCGTTCTTGCAACCATCCGCCTCCGTCCGGTCGCCGTTGAGCGAGGCAAAGGCACTCCTGGAACGAAACGGGTCATTATCGGAGGCTGCGCTGCTATTAGAAGCTGCTATACAGACAGGTGAACTCGGTGAGCGCGGATTTGAGGCTTGGATATTGTTAGGAGAAACAAGGGGCATGGATGAGCGCGAGGAACAGGGCATGCGCGCTTTGACGGAAGGAGTTCGGAGGGCAGAAGCTGCGGGTGCAGATGGAGCGGGCATGTTGGTAGGGACTCACCGTTTTGCGAAGTGGTGGCTTAATCCACTGATCCTTTCCAGTCGCTTGCGATTTCATTCACTAACGAGGGATATGACCGGGCATCGTATCACATGCTATGGCGTTGGTTGCGTGCACGATTCCCGACCTTCCCGGTACATGATGACGTCGAGAAAGCCGTCCATTCCCATTCGATATGGGACTCCCACGATCGCCTTACGAACGTCTTCCTGATGCTCGCAAGACAGCAGTATGATGAAGGTATAATAGATCCTGACGTCCAGATAGGGCTCGGTGTCCTGTTTTACAATAGAGTGGAGTACGATCGTGCGAAGGATTGCTTTGAGAGTGCATTGTCTCAACGTCCCCAAGTGGGTTTCATGCATATTTCAAGGTTGTCGTTTATACTTACCCGTCCGTAGGACTATCTCCTCTGGAATCGGCTCGGTTCATCTTTATCGAATGGCGGTAAGCCAGAAGAAGCTCTAGGTGCCTACAGAGAAGCACTCAGTCTCCGCCCGACGTACACGCGTGCGATCTACAATGTTGGAGTTGCCTGTAAGTAAGACGACGTTGGTTTCTTGTGCGATATCAATGGTTGTACAGGTCTGAACATCGGTGCTCACAAAGAAGCTACGGAGCATTTTCTTAGTGCCCTAGAGTTGCAGGAAACAACAGGAGATAGGCAAACCAGTGATCAACTTTGGTTTACCTTGAGACGTGCCCTTTTACAGCTGGTGAGCCGACCCGTTATCGTGGCTCTTTCCCCTTTTTAACATCTACTCCGAAGGAGCGTGAGGATCTAGCAGAGTTGGCTAAACCCGAGAGCCACACACCATTGAACGTTTTCCGGCAGCACGGATTTGATTTCTAGACGAGCATTGATAGTTTGTCTTCGAAACAAGCTGTACTAATTACAGATAGACATGCGGTCTGGTTGATGAGCGCGTGGTCAGATTTTATCTATTGAGGTGTCAGATTCAGGGTTTTGGGGTGCGCGATGCATCTTGAACAATAAAGTCGGACCTCTCGCCAACTCATCCCTACGTCAACCGCGACGAAGTAACCTTTCTCGGATGGCATCAGTCGAAAGTTGCCATTACAACCAGAAGGTCTTGGATTGTATTTCTGGCTAGTAAGTATTGGGTCCTTAATTTCCACCATCTACTAAAATCCGCTCAGGTTTACCCTCGCCGCAAGGTGGCGCAATCATGTCTCGATTTAGCACTATCCTCTCAAGCCATGTCGCTGACACTATTAAGTACGTCGAGATTGGCTCAAGTCTGCCTTGCAAATTCCGGTATCCCCTCTTAGGATGTGACTCTTCAATTAGGTCTGGGGAATTATCTGGTCGCATTCCATCTGAACGGGAAGCCGTCTGGGTGTGAATCCGTGTGATGGGTAGAAAATACACTGGATCTGATTAAGTTTGTCAAGACCCTGGTCATGCGGTACTGTGTGCCAGCGAAGCGGTCCGGCCCACCAGTCCGAGCATTATAAGTAGGACACCACATACTTTACCCTTTCCGTCCGCACAGCAATCATGTCCGGCGTCCAGATGTAAGTCACTGATCTTTTCCTTCAGACTGATCTAACTGATCTGCGACCACTAGTCATACCGTTTCCAAGCCCTCAGGAACCTCCAGCAATGTTAAGCTCAACAAATTTTCCAGTCAGTTGACCCAGGACAAGGTGAGCCTTTGCATTCGACGTGTAATGAAAGGGGCCACTGACTTGTACGTGCAAGGCCCGTGGTGGCGCTCAAGCCATGCGTTCGTAGCTTGTATCCTCCGCGTAGTACATTCTAATGCACTGTTTGCAGTCTACGCCACCGGCTTGACCGAGGAGGATATGGATAAGCCTCAGGTACGAGTGTGCTTCCAGCGACTAACGCATCACCCGACTTTCCCTGATAGATCGGTATCTCTCCAATCTGGTGGGAGGGTGAGTGTGCAATGTTGTATCAAAAGGCACGAGCCTGATCGCCATCAAGGCAATCCGTGTAATATGCACCTCGTGAGCTCTATCGACTCTACTGTATCCACGAGCTATGCCGATCTTTCCACAAAAAGCTCGATCTTGCAAAAAAGATCAAGGAGGGTTGCAAGGAGGAAGGCCTCGTTGGCTTGATGTTCAATACCATCGGTGTCAGGTCTGCAGTTGCGCTTGAGTTTCATCGATGATATCCAGCTCATCATGGTCCCCAGTGATGCAATCACGATGGGTACTGACGGTATGTTTTATTCCTTCTCCAGAGGTTTTTCTTTTTCATTCCTATCCCTACAGGGATGCGTTACTCGTGCGTATTTGCTAGGGTCAAGGCTAGGCAGGAGGTTTTCGTTGACTTTGTCTTCGTAGGCTGCCAAGCCGAGACCTGATTGCGGACTCTGTCGAAGCTGTGAGTCACTTTCTGAATCACGTGTTTACTCAGGCTGACAACGAAACAAGGTCACTTTGGTGAGTCGAGCAATGATTGCCGTGGTGATAGCACCTCGTAAGCTCGAATTTGCCATGTTAGGCCCAACATTATGACGGCAACATCTCTGTCCCTGGATGTGACAAGAACATGCCTGGTGTTCTAATAGCTGCCGCACGACACAATCGTCCCACCATAATTGTTTATGGTGGAACCATTCAAGTGGGTACTCGCCACGTCGATTGTCCCTCGATGGGATTCAGGAAAGGTGGCACTGTTAACATCTCAGATGCTTTCGAGTCATACGGTTTGATGATCTTCAATTGGGTTTTCTTTCATGATACTTACGACTATGATATCAGGTGCATATGCGGTTGGTCTCATCAATGACGAGGAACGATTTGATGTGGTCAGGCATTCCTGTCCCGGACCGGGTGCTTGTGGTGGGATGTATACGTGAGTGAATGCATCTTGAGGTTTTTGTTGTGCGTAAACCCTGTTGTGATGGCAGAGCAAACACCATGAGTTCTGCCCTCGAGGTTCTGGGGATGTCCTTGCCGTATTCCTCTAGTACGCCTGCGGTTTACCCAGGTGAGTAGGGATTTCCTGGCCGAAGATGACGATCCAAATTCTTTTCATAGAAAAAATCCAGGAGTGTTTCAGGGCTGCAAAATACATGAAGCGCTTGCTAGAGTTGGATTTGAAGCCCAGGGATATTCTTACTCGCCAGTCGTTCTTGAACGCAATTACCATCGTGAACATCCTTGGTGGATCAACCAATGCAGTACGTCTCCCATGTCTCCGTGGTTCGCGTTCTGACAGCTGGAAGGTACTCCACTTGCTGGCCATCGCCCGAGCTGCTGACGTCCTTCTCACAATTGACGACTTCCAAGAAGTTTCTGACAGAACGCCTTACATCGCCGACCTCAAGTATGCATTCAGTCGAGTCTATGAAGCTGTTTGAATTGACTATGACTTGAGGCCTTCTGGCAAGTATTATATGGAAGACGTACACAAGATTGGTGGAGTTCCGGCCCTGCTTAAATACCTTCTCAAGCACACCGATTTGATCGACGGCAGTCAGATGACTGTTACGGGAAAGACGCTCGCAGAGAATCTCGAGGACGTATCAGAACTTGAGTTTGAAACGCAGGACATCATCAAGAGAGTGGAGGACCCGATCAAACCAACGGGCCATCTGACGATTTTGCGCGGAAGCTTGGCGCCTGGGACCGCTGTGGCTAAACTGACTGGCAAAGAAGGCCTGAGATTTGAGGTCCGTGTTTGCGTTTTATAACACCCAGGTCCAATTTCTGATCCAGAAATGACAGGGCGTTGCCAAATGCTTTGATAGGTAAACCAGACCCTGGTGCTTCGCAGTCAAAGTTGACACCGTCACTAGTGTGCACAACTTCTACCCCACTCTTGAACGAGGAGAGATCAAACCAGGGACTGTCCTTATCTTCAGATACCAAGGCCCGAAAGGTGCACCTGGAATGCCTGAGGTATGCTCTTCAGTCCACTTACCCTACACATCCCTAAGCTTTCTGCTAGATGTTAGGTAAATCCAGTAGAGTGACTCACTCCAATTATACCCTCATCGGATTTAATCACAGGGCCCACCGCTGCTTTGATGGGAGCTGGTCTTGGTAATTCGACCGCTCTCATTACTGACGGTCGTTTCTCAGGGGCGTCCAGAGGATTTATCATTGGTAGTCGCGTCTTAGTTCAAGTCATGATTCAGGGTATTTACGATCGCTCTTCCCAGGTCACGTTGTCCCCGAAGCTACATTGGGTGGCCCTATCGCTCTAGTCAAAGACGGTGATCGCATCATCATTGATGCAGCATCGCGAACCATTGATTGGCTGGTGGGAGAGGATGAGAAGACGACCCGCAGGAAGGAATGGCAAGTTTCGGGTAAGAGTGCCTTGAAAGAAAGGAGAGGCATCCTGTACCGATATGCCAGGGACGTCGCGGTGAGTGATTGTTCATGCGTCCTGTCTGCGCGTCGCTGAATCGATCGCGATAGCCGGCCAGCGAAGGCGCATACTGCGACTGATTCCCCGGCGCTGCTTCCGCGCCGTATGTATGCGTAAATCATTCATGTAAACAGTCATCAAAGCGCGCATTGTGAATTTGTACTAGTAGTTGAAGTTGCCCATCCAAGTCTGGCTTAACTTCAACCACGATATGTCGCACTCCATTACTACATCTGCTTCGTATGTGCTCAACAAGTACTCCCGTTCTTACCCGTCTGCGTCGTCTCTTCAAGGCACTCAGGCTCCAGTTGAATCTGAATGGCAGCATTTCACGAACCCACCCATGAGGATCATCCTGGAGGCTAAAAAGTCACCTTCCGGACAACTAGTTTCTATGCGCCTGAAAATACTGTGGAATGTACATACAGAGGCAGACGACTTGCATGTAGAACAGAGGGAAGTTGTCTTTGTGAGCAACGGCTCAGATTTCCTGTGGATCCGTCTGATGTTGTTCGTCTTATCAGGAGGACTTGGAGCTACTATCCTTCTCATCTTTGCCGACATTTCAAGCACCCGCTACCCTGCAGTCAGACCAGGGCCTCCCTCTGAAGGCAGTGTATCGTGACGCGGTAGTCGGCATCCGCTACTTGCATCCAAGGACAGTCCCTTCCGGTTCTCAACCAGCAAGTGATCACATCGGTCATGACTCGTTCTTACCTGACTCTTAATCTGTCAGACGTACCGTCGCTTCCAAATTACTTTCAAGAATACACAGGACGCATCGCAATTTGTCGACGCTATCAAGCCTGTCTGCCCTTGCAAAGCGAATCCGCAACCGAGTCATATCAATCGACAGTCTACGATGCTCTCAACG
Source organism: Boletus insuetus (assembly GCA_038093095.1). Lineage (NCBI taxonomy): Eukaryota > Fungi > Basidiomycota > Agaricomycetes > Boletales > Boletaceae > Boletus > Boletus insuetus. Next base: position 8,104 of record JBBPRQ010000311.1, on the reverse strand, counting down.
TCATTGATGCGGGCTGCGACGACCGTATCAGGCCATGCGCCTGTACAGTCCGCCAGAATGACTGAGTCCCAGAGCACCATCGATCCCAGGCCCGTCACGCCGCCGACCACGCTAGGCCGTCTCCCGGAGAACCAAGCTTTTTCTATCGTACCCTCCTCCGCGGCGACGAGTCTTTCCTCGGACGACAGTGCATTTGTGACATGCTCCGAGACATCCCACAGAGCGGACACGCAGATGGACCGCCATCGAAAGGACGAGCTGCCCAAAAGCCGTGGTCGTGGTTCGGGTCAAAGTTCCTTGCCAAGTTCATCACAGCCCAGTGCTTCATCGGATCAAAGCATCAGTATGCCCCCACCCCCCGTCCCGCGACATGTGACACATGCTGCCGATGCAGTGACCCAGGGGTCATCAAGAACAGTAACTACGGGCGACGAGAGATCACAGTTTCTTGCATATCTGAGCAAGCACCCCTCTCTATGTGAACTATCTCGAGCTGAGTTGGGAACCCTCGTCGGCCAGGTCATCCGAGAAGAAGGATTCCTTCAGCTGGTATATGAGAATGTGTTATTTTGGTATACCATGCATCTCACGTTATTATTGCCTAGCTCGAGAACCTCGACTCTTTATGGAGGGAGAAGGGATTTCTTGGTCATCGATAATGAACAAAGTTGTATCGTGTTACACGATCTTCTTGTGCATGATTTACACTGCAATTATATCTTCTATTCACCATGCAGGCTCTCGGGCGCTTCGAGTGACGTGCCAGCGACTTGCAGTTCGTGTACACTCTTGAGACCCACTCCTCGCAGGATTCTGCCGATTCCCTCCTTTTTCATAGCCTCCAGTTCTGAGTCGCTTTTGGCGAGCAGCATGCCTGCGAAACCGAGTGAATTGACACTGATCAGTTGCTGCGTCTCCTCTATCTTGTAGGCTTCGTGGCGCCGAGGTATCAGATGCATGTGCTCCAAGGTAAAGATGGCATTGAAAGAAAGCGAGCCGGGAGGGTAATCGAAATCATGTCGTACGGTTGATATGACCAAGTCGAGAAGCGACAAGAACGGGGGAAAGAGTACTTGGGTTAATTCATCCACGGAAAGGTTGCTCGAGAGAGGGGGGAGGCGGAACACATGATTGGCATAAGGTAGCGAAGAAATCGTAAAGGGTTTCCCTATATGCGGTTCCTTTAGTTTTCTTGGCATCATGTACGCTCGCATTCGGTTTACTAACCGGATACTTCAACTACTGTTTTCCGAGAGACCTTTTCAATGGGTGGTCCGTCGCTTCCCACTTGGATGAACTGGACATGCTTGTGTGGTTGGCTTGCACCGCTGCTTGACCCGCCTGTTACGCCGTTCAGGCTAGTATTCTTTGATCGGTTTTCTGGGAATACTCACAGTTGTAAAAGGCGATGAAATGCATATTTGCCTGTCGAGCAGCGAGCAAGAGTAAATACGTCTGGACCAAATCCTGGGGCAAGAGGGGCGACGTCTGCGGCCTGAATTCTTTGATTACAATTTGGTAGACGGTTTCGTCGACACGTCATTCACGGTACTGGAGCACATACCCTTGGTCACCAGTAGAAAATGGTGGGGGGCCACGGAATATTTGTTCAGCTACTCTAGTTGGTCATGATTCGAGAAGACGACGAGGATCGACTGTACGCACCAAGGCAACATACTCGGACACGTCATCCCCGTCTTCCAGGGACAGTTCCCCAAGGTATAGATGCGGAGCATAAGGGGGGGCAAAAGGGTTCTTCTTGTGTACCGCGTTGGATTCCGAAGTAAGGGAGAGATGTCCTGCAGCATCCCGATCCACCGGCTTTTTCTGCAGAGCAGTGCATAGTCGCAGCTCAAACTGACTCGATTGAAGGTAGATGTGAGACTGCGTCAACACGGTCTAGGAATCTTACCTCCAGGCCGATGTCTTGGTGCTCGTGGACTACGGATGGGAAGAATATCTGTTCACTTGCGTTCTTGAATTTCTCTGGTAACGAGGCAATGACATCAGATGGCTGCATAGTGGTTGGGGCCTTGGGTCGCAAGCCGCTGGATGGTGATGCTGGTGGTATCTACAGCCTTGGGAGTCGGGGGTGAACGGGTGAACGACTGTTTTCATCATCGGACTCTTCGGGCTGCCTTAGGCTCAGGCGTGTGAGCACATCTCTGGACAACAGAGCGACAAGAATCATGGCAACTAGACTACATTGCAGTCGAGCAACAAGAGAATGGAGAACCAATAATAATGAAATCCGGTTACCCGCCACGTGCGAACCAAAAAAAACGGCATGCAAATATCCTCAAGCCCGGCCAGATGCGATGCTCGTCTGCTTATGGACCCTCTATACGCTCGCCAAGGGTGAGGGCTCTGATGTCAGCTATGAGTGACCAAAGAGAGGCATCGTACCCTAGGGGGTTGTGTGGTCAGCGCTATGAAGTCCCAGAAGAACAAGCTGGCCCAAACTGTATCTAATGCTAATGTTGACGAAAAACGGGACATGGAGATCAAATCGTACCAAAGAAATTTTCGCGTTGGAGCGAGGGGAGGTCAGATGGTCATACTACAAGAAGGTCAGGAGCCTTGTGTGGCAGTGTAGACTCAGATCGCGAGTTGCATCCCTCCATAATGCCCAAGAAAAAGCCGACCGTTGCCCCCTCGCAAGATCTCATTGCAGTGGGTCCAAAGCATGTGCAGAAAAAATACTCTGGAAAACGCGACGAGAATGGTCTGAAGCCATCCACATCTCGTGCACTCGTTCTGCGCAACGGCAAGTATGGCGCTCGCGGAACGGGTGAAGTCATGCTTGCTGGACGAATATCCGGTAGAGAGAAGCTCGATCTTTTAGCTGGTATTTCCATCGCATCGCATCGCTTTCAACCATCTTACTCATCCCCTTCTCTAGAGGACCTCGTATCACAGAGATCACGTACCGCCCTCATGGCCCCCTTCAAGCTCGACAAATGCATCAGAATCGCCGAGTCACAGTACAACGGTATGTTTAAGCACAACATGCCTGTCCCATTCTCTACCCCTCACTCTCTCTTCAAGCTTACCTCGACGACATTGCCGATCTCAAGGACCCTGACTGGTTCTACGATAGGATCGTGGCTGAGTTAGTCACGAGATCTCCCCATGATACGGATGATAAACAAGCTGCTCGGAACCCCTCACACGTCGCTTCAGTCGTATCAACAAGGTATGGACTCTGATCCGCATCCTTCTACATCACCCACCATTTCCCCAGGATACACAACGCCTACTTGGTCGCGTCGGGATGGAGGCTTGTCGCCGATACCCTCCGCGACCTCCAGAATTCCAGTTTGAACGATGCGACAGCCCGTGCTCAGCTTCAAAGCGACGACAGCTTACGCTCACGATACTTGGTCCTGTGTGATATAGTTGGCACTCTGGTCGACCTTGGACAGGCACATTTCTCGATTCTTGCCACGACCACACGTATGTCATCCCACTCTCTGCGTTGATGTCTATCCTTAAATACCCACTCAGCGCATTACTCCCGGTACTTCAAAGAGGTAGAGAACGTGCAACCAGGGGATCCTTCCATTGCCTTCGACTGGGCTGGTCTCAAGGATGCTTGCAAATCGTTCTTGGACTCCATCATCATCGAACTATGTTTCCCTAGATCACCGTATCCGAAGCGAATTCTGTATCACATCTTGCACGATGCCGTCGATGAGTCTCCGAGAGAAGCTAAGAGATTTCCACAGTCGATGTGGGATGCTGTCGGTGACCTCTCTGTAAGCTTCTGTCATAGGTCCCTCTGGTATTGTACACAGACAACCTTTACACAGATTTCGTTAGAACTACGAGAACTACTGGAGAGCCCTCTCCTAGGTCCTGAAGGCGAGAAGCTCAGAACCCTTCCCCGTCAGATGTCAGAGCAATACGATAAGTGGCTGGATGCTCAAATTTACTCAAATAAAGCATCGGAATCATATGCCAACTTCAAGGACCTCATCCACCCTTTGGAAAGAACAAAGGATGCCTCCGTGCTTGATAATATGTGGAAAAGTGTTAATCTCGTATGTTTCCGAGATTTTACCTGATCCGTTTCCTGACCTTCCGATAGAACTACAAAACAACCTCGGGCTTGTCTATTGATTCGCTCTGGGGGTTGGATGAAGCCCTTCGCCGTACTCCTCAGTGGAGTTCCTTCTACATGCCCAGCCTTCGCACCTACGACTCAGACTCGGACGACGAAAAGCCCTCGAAGCCTCGTCTAAAGGCCCCCGGACAAAGAAAAATCGGTGGGAATAAGAAACCAAAGAAGCTCCTTGCAATCACGGACGGGCACACGGAGGATGAAGATAGTCACGGTTCCATGCCTGGGCTCCAGTCTGTATCCGACAGCTCTGGTGATAACGATGAGGACATTTTTGTGTCCGAGAATGACGAGGAAGAAAGCGATGATGATGACGAGACTGATTATGATTCGGAAGACGAGGAGGTCTACCGAATCATGTTGAGGGAGGCGATGGACACCGCAATGGCGATACCCGAGTTTTTCGATCCCAAAACAAACGTCCCCGAGTTCGATGCACTGGCAGAGGAAAGGAAGGGAAATCCCTTTTTGAAACTCCTTGGATCACTGAGAGGCAAGATGACCGTCCTGCATGTCCCAGGGCTACATCCATTAATATATTCGCAGGGCGCATGTTTCACTCCAATCCAAAGCTTAGCTCGACCACACGTTCTGAGCCACGAAAGGGCCTCTTCGGACAAAAGGGCCAAACTGCGAAACCTTCGGCTAAGCAGGCGGCTACTTCCGTGCCACGTCCCAAGACTTCTGACGTTTCTGGCGGTAAAACAGCCCCTACGCAGCCCGCGCAAAACAAGGAGCGCCAACCTGGTATGTGGAAAACGTAGAAGTGTTTTCAACATGCTGAACGTCTGTTGCTAGTCCCTGCCCCCGAGGGACCAAAAGATCTTCGTGCAACCGTTGAAGACGCAGAGGATGAGGATGACGTCCCCTCTGTAGCAAGCAAGAAGAAGAAGAAACCAAAGAAGAAAAAGAAGAAGACAGTGACCAATGAGTTGCCTACCGTTCACGAGGACTCTGTGCCTGCTATTTCAACGCCACCCAAGAGTCCTCCTTCAAGTACGTTTGCCGAAACCCCTGCTAAAGTACCCCCAAACACCCTTCCACCATCCAATGCTTCGCTCAGTTCGCTTGGACACATGTCGACGTCCTCGCTACCCATTGAACCCACAGTTGCGCAGTCTGCTCGTTCGTACTTACAGGAGCTGAGTGCACCGAAAGAGAAGGTCAAATCCCGACCCAATCATGCATCCCTTTTTTCAGATAAAAGGGGATTCCTCTCGAAACTTAGCTCAAAGGACAAGACAAAGGTGGATGAAATTGATCCGAGTGTCAACAAGAAGTCGTGGTTCAGCAAATTGGGTAAAAAGACGACCGAATACATGCACCAACTAATACGCACAAAAGCGGATGAGAAGATTGGTCCGTTGAAATGGGAAAACTTTCTCAAGGTAGAATTGTAACATGTTTCTTGGGTCCCATGATCAATGTTATTTCAGGTTATGCGAGAGATGGGATTCAAGTATGACCCCAGTACTGCAGGTTCATCTGTTCGCTTCGACCCGCCGAACCCGAAGGACAGGGTAAGTTCTACTAATTCCCATGTTATTGGGCTGACGAAGTGGTGCGTTTGCAGTCTATCACCATTCACAAGCGTACGTTCTTTGTATTTCTGGTGATTCCACCAATTGACGTTTGTAAATGACTCGCAGCCCACCCTGATTCGACTTTATATCCATCCAAATTAAGGGAGATTGGAGCTAGGTTGAAGAGTTACTACGGTTGGTCAGAGGAAGACTTCTTGAAGCGAACCAGCGCTGTTTGAGCGCGTGCAGTCTATACCATGTTGTTGCAAACTGTCCTGTACGATAACATCTTTTGTGATTAAGAGTATGGTACGTCGAAATGTACATTAAATATTTTCGGAACCTTGGGCGTGACGGAAACAGTTCGTGAAGTCATGTGGGTGAAGAAACGACATTAAGTTTGGACCTGGCTCTCGTACTGTGCACACTTGACGATGCCGCTACATAGGTCAGACAGGGTAAGATTTATACGCTGCTTGGGGCTGATTGGTATGTACTCACGTTGACCAGTATTGATTGCTTCTATCAAGTCACGCTCCCAGTCTTGTGCGAGAGCTCGAGAGAACGCTGGATCACGTTGTCTTAACGAAGCCCCGCCATCACGGAGAGAAAACCACAAGAATCGGATGAGATCTTCACAAATGACGATGGTCTGGGCTGTATCGTTGTTACGGCGCTCATTTACACTCGCAACGATTTCATCATCGAGTTCATTAAGTTCGCGTAGCCGAGCAAGAAAGCGCTCGCGTGTCACGATATCACCACCGTGCATCTTGCAAATCGATCAGGATAACTGTAAAGCGAAATCAGAATCCCGCACTACCTTGAAGTAAAGGGATTGGTTGGGAGGATTAGGACGGCGCTCCAGCTCAATCACCAAGCTGGAATTCGAATTAGAAGTGATTTGAGGATAAACAAGTTGTCGTCACCAGTGGGTGGCCAGACGGTCTTCTGGATTATTCGCCAGATCCATGGCCCAAATCGCCCAGTTGTGCAACTCAAACCTCCAATTATTGATCCATTTAGAGAGCGCGGTGTTGAGTGCATTGGCCTCTGGGTCTTTGGCGAGGCTTTCTCGGAGAATGGATGTACACCTCGGTTTGTGGGCCTTCCAAGCAGCCACTTGGCATTCCTTAGAGCAGTATCGTACCAAGCTTGGAGAGCAGATCAGTTACGGGGGCTTTTGAGCGACTTTTAGAGACCAACCGGCAGCGAGAACACGTCTTGACCTTGTCTCTTCCGGCGTAGATGTTGCAATAATTACATCTGCCTTTGGGGTCGGTCACCTTCATCCTGGCAGTGACGGTCTGGGCAGACACGACCGCAGACGCGTTGCTTGACGCGTCAGCCGAATATTACACGTCCAATTAAGGAAATACCTTCAGAATCCTTCTGACTTGGAGTGGCAAGGCCTCCCCCAGTCAGCCAGGAGTCTGGTGAATTTCAGAGTTCAACTATGTTTGATGGATTGTGTTGCATACATACACTACCACATGCAATTCTACCAAACTGCTTCCACCAAGAAGTCTGCATGGGCAAAACAGGACAAAAAACCCCTAACCTGTCATGCATCTTGTTCTTCATATACTAATGTGCAATTGCAATCCTTTCCCCTTTTGTCTAATCCAGCACTTTGTGCTGCCACTGATCACAGTGGCACAGTGAGTACAGTGAACTACTAGTACAGTAACCACAGGCATTTATATAGCAATGAAATTGACTTTTAAACACATTTTATTGTCACTGTAAATGTAACGCTCGCCCATAATGAAGAACCTAATGCCGACACTACTTGAACTTTTGGTACACTTCACTTTCCTAATCATTGCTAATCTATTACAGAAATACCGAACTTACTGTTCAACCATTGTCAACACCAATCACGTGACCTATGTCACATGATCTAGTCACATGCCATCACGTGATCTCAGTCACATGATCTTATCTCTTATCTCGGCTATGCACCTCATGGCAACCACATTGCATTCTTATCGTCACCTCATGCTTTTCCTCTTGACTCACTTTCCCTTATCAACCAATAGCAATAACTGCTCTTATCTAGAGCCTATAGCATAAGTCTCTCTTATCTCTCTTATCGCCTCATGATACCCAGTGATCATACTATTAACTACTTATGGTTAGCCATAGCCTCTAGCATAGCTTGGTCTGTGCACGGTCTCTCTTAGTATATATAGTCGTACTTATAGTAGTATAGACCTTAGTCTTATTCACTTGCAGTTTTCCCCTTTACTTGAAAGCCCCTACTAGGGTACAATCCTACTATTGTCATAACCTCTGTTGTCTAGGATCACATATCCTACGAGCTCGATATCAAGTTCCTTTGTAAGGTACAGTTGGAATAAGGTATCGTTACATTGAAGACCAAGGGTCGTTACAGTAAAATGGGGGACCAACTATGCCACTGTGTCACTAGTGTAGTTCACTAGGGCAATTATTG
>JBBPRQ010000310.1:0-36953 GCA_038093095.1 Boletus insuetus | reverse complement strand
CACCACTGACATTTTAATAGGCATTTTACTACTGTTTTGCCTATAGCTCTACCAATACAAGAGATTTTCTTTAGCTTTGTTGGTGTAAAATACATCACAACATAAGCTTCCATTTCGGCTTATAGCCCCTATCTCAGCCACAATACTTGGAGCACAGTGAGGTTTACAAGTCATTGTATTTTCATTAGCTAGTACAACTAGTTACCATTTCTCTAGTATTATTAGTATATCAGTAGTAGGATAGACTACTGAATCCATCCTCACATAGCTAGGAATAAGCCAACCCTTTTTCCTTAGACAATAGTCGGGAAAGGAAGAACAACCGGGGAGCCAATTGACTAAGTACCCTTACTCACTCAGTAGACTAGTCTTTATTTTATTTTCTTCTGTTTGATCTGGTAGTTAGCGTTGTCCTATCACCAGCTTATAGTCAGATTGGGCCCAGAGGATAACTGTCTATAGATTAACCTAGCATCTAGCAGTCCAAATCCTGAACAAACGACAGCGTGCAGAGATTGCACTTGTGTTGCATTGGGTGAATTTCCTTAGTCTTTTTCACAAGTACTACATCAGCAGTCTTAGACTTAGAAATTTTTATGGTGTATTCAGTCTCACCTTTATCATTAGTGAAAAATGAATATTTATTGTATGATGATGACTTAGTTGGACATGTAGTTGACCTATCTACTGTCCTGTGGGAAAACCCTTTTCAATCTCACCAATCTTTCCAGCAAGTTCCTCTCCACTTGTATATTCAATCTTTTGACCATGAAATTCCATGGTCCTTACTTGGCGAGCGCACAGTTTGAAATGTTCTTTGCAGGGCTAGGGTTGACTGCATTTAAAACACTTGCTCTTGGCGCAGGCCTTTGAGATGTCCATTGGAGCATCAGCTCTGCTGAATGTACCCACTTGATTAGGGTGGATTTTGATCTTAGGGTTTGTTGTGGCAGTTGTCTCTGCTTTCTTGGTAAAGTGGTCATTTCGATTCCACCCTTAATGGTCTTTTCAGACCTTGATTTGATGACCCTTGTGTCAGGCCTTGATTTTGACCAGAATGGCCTCTGCTTGGACCAAGGCATTTCCCCATGCTTCAAGGTTGTCATCTTGTTGAAAGAGTTGTGGAAATGCCCTTTCTGTAACAACCCTTGGTCCCACTATGAACTTCTATAAGGGACTTTGTGATGTTGTGAGTCTAACCAATAGTAGGATTTGATATTCTAAAGGAAACAGAGGATGTATATCAATAAGGGGATTTAACAAAGGTGAATAAGACTAAAGTCTATACTACTAGTAGTACGACTATATATACTAAGATAGACCATGCACAGACCAAGCTATGCTAGAGGCTATACTGTCTATAAGTAGTTAAAAGTGTGTCCACTGGGTACCATGAGATAAAGGCTGTGCTGAGGGAATACTGCTATTAGATGATAAGGAAAAGTGAGTCAAGAGAAAAAGCATGAGGTGATCATGAGGATGCAATGTGTAAACCACGAGGTGCATAGCCGAGATAAGGTCACGTGATGTATCATGTGATACCATGTGACTGCTGGTTATATAATAGGAAAGATATGACTTGATGGTTTCTGTAGTGATTTAGTAAAGGCCAAGGAAGCAAAAGGTAATGGTTTTCAAGGTAGTATAGGCATTGTGAGGGCAAGCGTTACACTTTCAACATACTCCACAATTTCTTGTTTAAGTCCTTCCTTTGCAAGTCAGACTAGAAGTCTTCCATTACTAGCAGGGTAGTAGTCAGCCTGTTTGGCCAACTGTTTCATGCATATGAAGAAATCTTCCACACTGTCCTTGGGTCCTTGCTTAAGGGACATAAGCTTCCTTTCAGCTACTCACCAGGTTTCCTTGGGCATAAAGGTGTTCGCCACCTTCTGCATGAATTGGTTGAATGTCTCCAACCTGGGAATAGCTTCACTTGTGTACCAGTCGGTGAACCGGCCAGCTGCATTGTCACCTCTCATAAAGTTGAGGGTGATCATTATTCTCTGCATGTCCGACAGTTGCCTGTCAAACCCATACAGATACAACTGCAATGTTCTCCACCATTGCAGATATTTCTCTTTTTCACCAGAGAAATTCTCTGGCTTTGATACTACTGATTTACCAATGCTCCAGTTTTTGAGCAATGGAATCTGGGGGGACGTTCAGAGAGGAGGGATGAATGTCATTGTTTGTGGCCTTGGTCATGGACTGAATGGTGACTTTGGCACTTGAGGATTGATTTGTACTGTTGGTGGCAATATGGAGGATTCAGAGGACATGGATGCCACCAAAGAGGGTCTTGGTGCTCTGAATGATGCAGATGAGGAGGAGAGAGAGGGGACATATTCAGGCATAGGCCTGGCATAAGATGGGGAAATGTCAAATTGATGTTTCCACCTTTGGATCTCTTGGATATAATCATTGAGATCTGATAATTTTCTCATTGGTTGTGGTTCAGTGGCCACAATGGGAGCGGGGGAAGAAACAGAGGGAAGGAAGGCTTATAGTTCCACCATGTCATAAGAGGTCATTTTTACAGTGTAAAACTAACAATAGTTTAATTGACTATATGTAATACCATGTGCAGGAATGGGATCACTTTGGCTTGTCCTATCTCAAAGTGAGATGGTAACACAGAGGCCTGTTAGTGGGAATGGGATGGATATGCTGTAAGGCAATACCTGGACACTTGATGGGAGGAATGGCATAGGGATCTTAAATTTTAACCAGAGATTTGGCCTGGCTACTGCCTAGCTTTCCAGCACTACAATTGTACACACCATATGAATGACATGACTATTGGTAATCATGTGAACCAGGGACTAAATGTATTGTGTATCCCTACACATCTAGGTCAAAGTCACCTAGAAACCTGCCCTAGTGCACTATGGGCGACAGCAATGATATCCAATTTAGAATGCTGGACAAGCATATAGATTACAGTTTGCCCAGTTGTATTCCAGTCACAGTTTTTGTCTGTGAAGACAGATTTCCCTTAACTCTGGGATCCAAGTATACATGACAATGGGTTTTTGAAAAAGGCTCTAAGAAGAGCTTGCCAACTATCACATTCTGGGGCTTACACAAAATGGCCTAGTCATCAGCAAAACACTGTTTTTCACACAGTGGTACAGTGTGTACAGGCAAAAATTATATTGTTTGTGTGGCATTTAAATTCATTTTTAAACATATTTTATATCACTGTATAGTGGGGGACCTATCTGTGATACTGTGTCACTGTAAAACACTATAGGACACTATACAGTACTATCCAGCAACTAAGTGATTTGCTGATTGGCACAATGCAATGTCAAGTGCGAGATACTCGTCACCAGTCTTGGGATAGGGTAGAGGGTAACAATGAACAGGCTTGAAGGGAGCGAGTCCAGAGGCAAGTGAACAAGAGTAGAGGTTGAGAGGATAGATTTGGAATAATGTCAGGGTACGACCTCAACGGCTACTCAAAGTGAGCAGATGCAAAGGGGAAGGAAATAATATTCCAAATCTAAGGAATTATACATGATATCTGCACTACTTATATACCCTATGGCTTTGCACATAGACCATGTGATATTGAACATAATAGAATGTAATAGAATATGTGATTTTGTGAAGAAGTAAAAAGTATGTTCTTACATAGCTACACTGTATACCTGTAGGATATTGTTAGAGTAAAATCATTTGTACCCTTATTGCTTACCTAAGAACTGTACAGTACATAGTTTATCTCGTTGCCGCTTGCACTACTGTATCTTGTTCATTATCACAAATAACATCTGCCACTTCATCCCATGTCGCTCACATCCTATTCCTGGCACACAACTTTTCAACAGATATAACAACAATGTGCCCAAGAAAATGAACAACACACCATTGAGGAAATAACTCATACAAAAAGTAGACCATAGCTCACAAACTAAGAGAGTCTACCCACAGTTCAATGTCCAACCCATGTATGGCAGAAACCATGCTTAATTCATAAGCACCATTTAACTCATGGACAATACCTGCATTGGGGTTGTGTGAACCAGCATAAAGGTTGCATGAATGACCAATGGAATTAATAGATCCTGGACCACATTGCAAAATTCCCAGGGCTCCATTATGTTGAAATTCAGACACTCAGCCATACACAGGCAAAAACTCACCTTTCTTTGAAAGGACTCATAATTGGCTGGTTTGCTGATGTAGGTGCATCCTGCATTCAGGATGCAGGCTGCTCTACTAGTAGGTACATGCCAGTGCCTGCTGTGGCAAGGAACAGTGGTGTTTCAAACTTGAGCAAGGGTGGAATGTATGCACATTATGGTGCATGTCAAATGAGAGGTTCCAAGTACCAGGCAGACCAGCAGGAAAGTCCAGTGAGTTCTCCCATGCATTATGGCCCTTTATGGGTCTGCTGCTCACCATGCCCAACCAAAACAGGTAACTTTATCCATCTTATGGGTACCCTAAGAACCCCAGAGACCTTGTCAAGCAAGGTAACAACTGCCAATGGTTGCAAAGGTCTAACCCTTGCTCACTCCATTGTAGACCTCCATATTGAGCCCTACACAGCACTCTCTCAAGTGATGTGCAGAGAGAATACATACAATGGTCCTTTTCTCCAGATCTAATGATGAAAAAACAACACCCAACATAGTGTACCACAAATTGTTACTCTCATACAATTCATTCACACATCCAAAGGCAGCACTCTGCTTGTCTTGTAATAACATAAAAGATGTCTTGCAAAACAAAAACAAGCTCTACCAATGGTATACACCAAAGCAACAATAATCTATGCTATCAACAAGCAAAGATAACACCATACTGTCACCAGCGTTGGTCCCTGCCATTACCATTACCATGGTTATCGTGTCCTCCACCCCCATACCGTGGACCTCCCCCACCTCGTCCACGACCACCACCATAACGGCCTATATGAATGGATTCAATATCAAGACTTGATTCAATGAGACGGTACACACTTCGGCCACCCCCTGTGCTGTACATCGCCATCTCCTCTAACTGAGGGGGGACATGAGCCTTCGCTTCTCGCAAGATGCTAATGAGTTCGCGAGCCGACTTCGAATTGTCGGTGGTGAAATACGTGTATGATGTACCCTTCATACCCGCACGCTAACGACATGTTAGTTATCGAGAAAATACGTGCATGATACAGCCTACCCCTGTGCGACCAATGCGGTGGATATAATCCTCACAATTGTTCGGAAAATCATAATTCTGGAAAAACGTGTCAGGGAAACAACGAGCCAACGAGCGAGAAACGTACAATGACATAGCCAACATCCTTCACATCTTGGTGCAGACCAATGATCAAGTGATCGGAGGGAGCGACGAGGAAGGCGACGCAAAGCAAGTAAATGGACATGAAGCACATACAACATCAATAATTATACAACAAAAGGATTCAAGCGCTTCTGTGGGCAGGACACAGCAGCAGGTGGCACTGCAAGCTGACTCCACAGGGTAGAAACATCGTGGCCAAGAAAACTGGGACTGGATACATTGAAGCAGCGGCCAAAGAGGAAAGTCACCGAGTTCTAGTGCCCAAAACCTGCCATGTGTTCGTTCGCGTCGTGGGTCAAGCCCATTCGAAACCAACATGGATGGAGGTTGCTTCTGCCAACATAGCGGACAATAGACGACTGGGAAACCTCTGGAAGACAGCCTTGGAGCCAAGTTCCCATTTCAAGGCCTATGTCCTGTGGGTGGTAATCGCGAGCAGCAGGTTGGAAAGGAGGACCCTCCGTTAGCAATTTGCCCATGCCCTCGAGAAGAGTAGCATTTGAAATCACTGCCAAACCTTGCAGGTTGCTCGCGTTCACACGCGCGTAGTCCCAGTCGGAGCGCTTGGGGAAAGAAAAGAAACATACCTAGACCACGCGAAGCAACGTCGGTGGCAATCAAGATGGGGGATCGACCTGCCTTGAATTCCCCGAGGACCCAGTCACGCTCGCGCCTAAAGAAAATGAGTTTGACCCCAACCCGGAGAGCGAACAGGACCCACTGTTCTTTGTCTCCGTGTATCGCCAAAGCAGGCCAACCGTCTTGCCTCAAATATTTCGTGATGTCGTCAGCCACCCTTTTGGTGCCTACGAAGATTAGAACCTTGGCATTTTCAGAGCTAATTTGATCCAGATGCTTGATCAATTTTGCCCGCTTCTCGAATTCGCTGCAGACCTCGACAATTTGCTGGATGTTGTGGTTGGCGGTCAACTCCATGGAACCAATGTTGACCTGAATCATATCCTTCAAGAAGTCCTATGAATCATGTCATTAGTAACGCGCGGTAGCAATTCAAAAAGGAGAGCAAACATTCGCCAACTTTTGCACGTCTTTCGGCCACGTCGCGCTGAACATTAGAGTCTGGCGATCTGGGCGGATTTGAGAAACAATCTTCCTGATCTGGGGCTCAAATCCCATATCCAGCATGCGATCGGCCTCATCCATCACCAGATAAGTGACACGCCGAAGATTCGTCTTCTGTGTCTCCAGCATGTCAATAAGACGGCCAGGAGTGGCGATTACGATCTCGACCCCGCGTTGCAAATCACGAATTTGAGGTCCTTTAGGAGCACCTCCGTAGATAGCAGTGTTGCGGATGCGTGAACTCGCCCTACAACAATTTCATGTCTGAATCAGACACAGTTTTAAAGTTGTACTCACCCAAACTTTGTACATTCTTGCTGGATTTGCACCGCAAGTTCACGAGTGGGAGCCAACACAAGGGCGATAGGCCCATCGCCTGGGGCTAGCAAAGGTTGACTGCATGGATAAGCACAAGTCGGCAACTGAGTAATGTGTACTCACGCGTTGATGTGAAGCATGGCCGGAAGCGCAAAGGAAATTGTCTTTCCACTTCCAGTCTGGGCAATTGCTACGACGTCTCTGCCACTCAATGCCATCGGCCACGCCTGGCACTGGATCGGTGTTGGAGCAGTGAAGCCCTGAGCGCGAATGGAGGACAAGATGTACTCCGGAAAACCAGCTTCATCGAAGTTTCGCACCGGCCTTGGGACTCCGCGCCCTTGAATCTTGAGAAAAACAGTCAAAAAAAGTACACTGGTACCTCAACGTGTATGCTTACCTTGATGTCTTGGCTTCGCTTAAACTCTTCGACCTCGCGCTCGTTGAGAGTTGAAATCCGTTTGTCTTCCACATAGAAATTCTTCTCGAAGCGTTCCAGCTTCTGCGAGGACCAGTCGATAGAGCGTAGACTACCTCCCAAATTACTCATTCGGTCGTCATTTCCTCCCCAACCCCCACCACCGTGGCTCCCACCATACCCACCACCATAGCCGCCGCCACCATAAGAAGCACCGTAACCATTGCTATGACTCTGAGGGCCCAAGAAGTGAGTCAGTTACCCACTAGAACGATTTACGACACACCATTGTCCGAACGATTCTAAGAGAACGACGAATTTGATGAGGTGCAGAAACAGCAAGTACTGACTCGAAGTCGTGGTGAAAGGCAGGATCCGACAGTGCCACCTGAAGAAAAGAAAGACGGCAAATATACACATATAAATTACATAATCCGAATCAAAGCCATTATGTAATTCACCAATGCCTCGGGCGATTATCAGGATTCAGAATCATATAGGATCAGGGTATAATCATACGACGAAAATGAGATAACGCAAGACGTGCAATGATTGAGTGAAATACAGACAATATGGAACATAATCTCACATAACCGTGCATGGTCTGCGAAACCGGGTCGGTTTCTTGCATGAAGGATCGTCTGCAGGATACCGTGCGAGCATTTGCTTCACAAGGCCTTGGAACACATCAGAAATGTGCCAGTTACGCTTGGCTGACGTCTCGTAAAATGGAATACCCCAGCGCGCCACCAACGACTGAATCGTACTGCGAGAAACCTCTCGTTCAGCGACTAAATCTAGCTTGGTGCCAACGACGACGATAGGAACTGTCTGCATACCATCAAAGTTCAGTTCTCGACTATACACCACGATGTAAGATGTACTTACCATGTCACCACCCTTTACACGATAGATCTGCTGGCGGAGATTATTCACCTCACGGAGGCTTGCTTCTTGAGTAAGACTTGGGGACAGATAAGTGATAAAACGAAACACAAGGCAAAAATGATACCTGAAAACTAATACAAAGCCTTGGCCGGACTAACAAATAATGAACGATGAGCGTGAGTAATACGTCCGTGTCAAAGAAGGAAATGTCTACCTTGATGTAGAATTCATTAAGTGCGGTAAACTGTTCGGCGCCCGCAGTATCCAGCACTTCGAGCTGAGCGACAAGTATAAGAACAGGATTCCCATGGGACTCGGATCTGGCTGGGGTAGAACACACACGAGCTCACCGAAGCCTTAACACCATCGACGTCGAGTATACGTCTGTAAGCTTCTACAGCGATGGTCAGCGTAAAGATCAGATTGGGAGATATGACAAGGGGCACCTTCTATTGTTGGGTCATAAGTCTCGAGGAAGACATCTTGTACGAATCGGACTGTCAGAGCTGATTTCCCTACCCCGCCAGCTGGGGCCGAAATAATCACTGCTTGTATGATCGACCTACAAAGCAACAGTACGATGTACTCACCACCAAGCACAACAACGTTAAAATGCCTCATGCCGCGCGTCATCGATCCAGACATGAACGAGTATTGGATGGGAGAATGCAACGAGAAGGGCAGCCAAGTGTGGGAAGTATGGAAGGACAGGCAGTGTCGTGCACAGAAGTGGGCTTGATTTAGAGTCCCCACTAGGCAATAGCAAAGCGGCTATGAATTAACAGTACAAGCATGATGGCGATGTCCAAACTGACCTAACCACCAGGCAAACCACAGACACGTGGAGACGTGGCTGGCCGCTTAGTAGAGTGGCGTAAAAAAAATCAAGGGTCCTTGATTGAAACGTCCCAAGCCCAACCGAGTTTTGATGATGGAAGGCACCCGCTCCTTAGAGCCTGCTAATTCGGTGGTGCCAAGTGAGTGGCGAGTATGATAGTCGTGACTGGTTATTATGTAATTAGCCAGCTCACTCGTAAACTTGCAACTTGGAATCTCTGTATGCCTCGCCCACGCGTCTTCTTTAACTTTTCAATCGGTTCTGATCCTGCAGGACGGTGCGACATCTCCACGGGTGACATGCGAAGTATCCTCACATTATTTCAGAGTTATCTTTGAGCTATTCAACGATACAGCCCCAAAGACTGCAGAAAAGTAAGCTGTTCCTCATCGGCTCAACTTTCCAAGGATGAATTAGAGCTGAGATTTCAGTTTCCGAGCACTATGCACAGGGGAGAAGGGTTTATCTGTTGTCTCGGAGCGTCCGCTCTATTACAAGAACAGTATCATCCACCGGTCTATCGATAGTTTCATGATTCAAGGAGGAGGTCTGTCTTTAGCCACGGTCGTGTTGCTCGCTACTCATCGTTACCACAGACTTTACAAAGCACAACGGCACCGGAGGGGAATCAATCTATGGCGGCCACTTTCCTGACGAAGATCTCTCTAGACCTCTCGACTCAGAAGGGTGTGTATCAAGCGTCATTCCTCCCAAGTAATGGCTCTTTAACGTTCCATTCTAGACTGTTGTGCATGGCAAATCGTGGACCCGATACCAATGGATCACAGTTTTTTATCACACTGAAAGATTGTCCTCACTTGAACGGTAATACCTTCAATTTCAGTTGGTCCCCACATCACTAAGAAAACACCAGGTAAACATGTCGTCTTCGGAAAGGTTATCAGGGGTTATGAAGATGTGGTGAAAAGTCTGGCGCAAGTGCCCGTAGATGCAAAGGATCGACCGCAAATACCAATTGTGATCTCGAATTGTGGTGAACTTGAGCTAAGAAAGCCGAAGCCGGCGGAGCAAACCAAACGTATGTTGCTATTTCTTTCAACCAAACATTACGAATCATTTAAATTCATGTAGGAAAAAATGCCAAAAATCGCAAGCGCCATGATAGCCGCTCCCGATCGCGTAGTGCAGACCGCGAGCGTCGCCGCAAGAAGTCGAAAATGCAAGTTTCCAAACCAGAACCCGAGCGTGAGGATTCTCGAGGGTTGGAAGGAAACACCATTCCACAAGAGACAGAGGAAGAATATGATGCCCGGCTGGAACGTGAAGAACAAGAACAGACAGCAAAAGTTAAAACTAAAGAGCTGGAGCGCATCCAACGAATATGCGAGAACACGGGTTCGACCCCAGGAGTCCGTTTCAAAGGTATGTTGAAATACGCGGTCGGTTGACAACACTAATTTGCGCTGTAGGCCGTGGACGCATGAAGTTTGTTGATCCAGAGCTACACTACCGACAATAGCCGCATGTTCATCGTACATAGTGTGAAGTGCTCTTTTGTCTCGTGCCACTTGAACATATGATATCTTGCAATGAGAACCCACGCATTCATACGATTTGTGTGAAGAGTCATGCCATTCCGATACGATAGAGAAAAAAATGTGTCTAGCTAGACATCTCGAGCACCTGATTAGTAACATTGTCCACTGCAGAGAGCGTGTCCTCCTTCATAGCTTGTTGATCATCAGTCTTTTCGACAGCAGTTGCTTTTGCACCAGCAGCATTCGCAAAACTAAACGACGGCCTGACGGTAGCAAACGTGGCGGAAGGTCCAGGGGCAGGAACAGTGGGGGTGGAAGTTGGTGACGCTTTGGTCAGATGCGTGGGTCCTCGTTCAGTAGCCTGCCGAGAGTTTGTGCGCGACATTGGGAGCTGGGAAGCCCGATCCTTGGCGAGCTCCATGCGGGCAGCGATTTCACGTTCCTTCGTAGAGATATCGACTGGTCTACAACATGTCAAATAATGAGCATCCATTGGGAGTGATGAACCAACTTTGCAGCACCAAACGGGTTTGGTCTCGGAGCATTGGGAGCTAACTTCGGAGATGATAGAGGGGATGGGTTCGTGGAACCTGTGGAACCCGTGGATGAACGAGGCAATAATTCGAGCCTTTTGCGACTGATTTGAGGTGTTGGAGGTGTAGAATTACTTGCTGTGGGCGAATCAGCTATAGCAATGTATCGTCAGACACGCGGTACTTACGAGAAGTGCCGCCAGGGGCTTTCCGCGCACGCCAGTCGCCATCATCAGGGACATCCCGTGCGTGAACGGACTCGTATTTACTCCTTACGCTACCAGACTTGCCATGCACAGATTCTTCAGGCGCTGAAGGCTTGAATTTACCCCCGATGGTCCAGTGCTCTTCTCTATCAGCAGCGCCGACCTGGCCCTCCGTGATAGAGAAACCCGAGCCCCTCCGGCGAGGTGCTTCCGGCTCAACCACTGTTGATAGCCGTGATGATCTCCAGTCGCTGGCTTCATCAGACATACTTGATGGTGGCAGCGGACGGTCTCCTGGCTGACCGTCAAAGCGGCGCCGTGAAGACTCACGAGAATCTCCAAAAGAGGGAAGGGGGCCATCCCTACGCCAGTTGCCAGAAAATTTGGAATCGTCCTCCAGAACAGTACCGCCGGAACCAAACTTTTCCTTCGCTGTTGGGGAAGTAAGGCTACCTGCAAGCGCAAAACGGACGAAGACTCACGGGGCTCAGCAACGCTCACCCGAATAGTACGGCCTGATAGATTCTGCCGGGAGCGTCAACAAGTGTATGTATTCAAAATAATTGGGAAAACTAACAGATCCGGTCCTTGAGAGTGCATCTTTCAAGCCATCTAATTCCGCAAATTCGACGTAACCAAAACCCTTGGGTTTGTCCTCGCGGTCTTTGATTATTTTGATGGACTTGGTCTGCGTGTATGTTAGATATTGCAGGCCCAGATGAAGTAAAGCAGGAACCTGAAGAGGACTGAAGAAACTGGCCAATTCATCTTCAGTAATATCGAAGGCGAGGTTTCCGATAAATGCAGTAAAAGGTGGATGAGATGGCAATGGGACCTCATCTCTCACGGCAGCGAACGGACGATCGACTGGGAAAAGGTGAATCAGTATGACACGGACAATTTAGGACGAAACATACATCGAGACGATCCAAAGTCATCACGCCTGCCAAAGCGATCACCAGAACGCGGTAGCCTGTCATCGTCCGTCTTAATCGAGGCTGGGTGTGGTTTACAGGGTAAGGCAGTGCAGCCAGTGATGCATGAATATCTTACGGGCTGTTGGGAGAGAATCCATTTCATCTGCCCATGAGCCAAGAGCTGTTTGCGAGATCAATGGGGGAAGCGAAAGTGAACGAAATTTTATGCGCACTGCTATCACCGAGGAACTCGTTGAGAGACATCTTGGGTGCCTTTGACTTTTTGGGCGCTATTCTGGGTGAGTTGCATAGTTTTGAAGAGGTCGAAAAGCTTACCCATGGCTGCGAGCTGAAGCCTTTTTGTGAGTGTAAAAGTTGTACGCTGGCTGTTCGCTGAAATTCTGGTCTGAAGAGCGGTCGAGGGAAATTACGTCGCTGGGAGATATATATTATTCTCACGGGTATACACCCTAAACCTCGCTATCATCCTAGCGATCATGATCCTCCTCGAAGTAAGGCGGGATTTCGTCTCGCCATTCAACACCAGCTAAGCTAACATGACGCTAGTCTCACAATGTTATCATACAAACAACCTTGGCAGACAAAGTCGCCAAGTACGTCCGTAATCTATACATTGCCATGGTCATCGTTCTCATTGATGACGTACAAGACCCTCATCTCTCGATGTCCTGTTCGTGGATTTCGACGGTGTAAGATTCCACTTGTCGACGCCAGACAAAAAGACGGTGGTGCAGCTTTCGATGAACATCCGCTGCTGGGACGAGCTCGTCGCGTACGGTGCACTGGACGTGCTCCAACGAGAATACGGGACCCTGATCAAGGCCGAAACGGAACCCGAATACCATATCAGTCTTGATATTGACCTTGAACAGCTCCCGAGCGATGAAGGTGTGTGTCCAGTATCGGTTGCGAATCCGGCTAATCAGCCGCAGCGGGTCGAGATGCATTGATCAAATCTATCGCTCTTTTAAAGCGGAATGCCCTCGCAGCCCCCTTTGAACTGGCATTCCGTCAACAAAAGGACTTGGAGGCTTCGGGAGGCGCTCTCGGAGACCTGATGCAGATCCATTATCGTGACGAAGAGGGTATATACATTCGAGCATCGCCTGACCGAGTGACAGTGATATTCTCAACCGTCTTCCGAGAGGAAACAGACAGAATATTTGGTAAAGTGTTTTTGCAGGTGAGTTTGTCTCGCTGGATTCGACAGCAGAGTTTTCGTGACGTCGCCATCAGGAATTCGTTGATGCTCGACGTCAGCCTAGTATTCAAAATGCACCCCAAGTACTTTACACTAATCGTGATCCGCCCCTCGAAATCCGAGACGTGCCCGGTCTCCGTAATTCTGAAGACATCGGATATGTCACCTTTGTACTCTTTCCCCGCCACTTTGCCAAGCCCGATGTATCATACAATACGATCTCGCACATTCAGTTGTTTCGCGACTACCTCCACTATCACATCAAATGTTGCAAAGCCTACATGCACTCGCGCATGCGTCATCGTGTAGCGGAATTCCAGAAGATCCTCAATCGTGCCAAGACAGAGGTTGCCGCTGGTACAGAAAGGAAGACTGTTACGTGAGTTCACTCCATAAGATTGGGATCCTGCGCTGTCCTGACGCGAATTTAGTGGCAGAACTATGGTAGTTCGGTAGGTAGAGAGTGTATGGATACGCGCTTTCTCACGCCACGGCGGTGGTGACCTGTAATGAACGTCACTTTGGAACTGTACAGTAACGTCAGAGTCCAATGGATGTTGCGACTGCATCCAGCGAAGAGGTTGGGACACCAGATTCAATCCGCATAACCAGACAGGGGAAACTTCGTGTCTGGGTCAAGAAGGCGCTGGATTTTTTCGAAGTGCGTCCATTGCTCACGCGACACAAAGCATCCCAACGCCAGTACAGAGCCATCCAGACAAACCACTTGTCCTTTACTCGGCGCCGGCAGATGTCTCGGCATCCACTATTGCGCGTCTCGTCTCCGCCGTCGAGATCATTAAGCGTGAGTACTTGAAAGGACGAGACGTGTCCGCGGGCGATGCTTCCGGACTGCACCAATACAACCAGCTCCTATGCGAGCAGCAGGGTGGTATTCCGGTGGAGAGCGAAGACCGAAGGGACGCGCTACACCTCGCGCTCAGTGGACATTCACAGTGCGTGACACGATGCTGTTGACAGGATCGCTGATTCGAACAGTGATATATAGCGTGAAACAGACGTTTGCGCCCCAGATGAAGATCACACTGTCTACCAAGACGATCATGCGCGGCCACAAGAAACGAGAGACGTGAGTTGCACTGATGGACTCGAGGAGAGACTCTGCTGAGGACGGTACAGATACCAAACCCCTGCGATCCGTCGGATGTCCAAGGGAGCAAAGGCGAGGAAGCGAAAGCGGATGAGGAATCAGGACGAAAATAGCGAGGGAAAGTAGATTTTGTGTCGAAACATGCCTCGATATGGTATATGTATGACGTAAGATTAGCAGTGGAAAATTGCAAAAGGGGGGTTGTTCAACGGACTCGCTCAGGTCGACTACGGTACTGCAAGTTGTCATCATTTTATTTCAGCGAGCCAGTCTCAGCAGTCTAGTCGAGTTCTTTCACTCAGAGTCTTTAGATTTGTTGCATTATCTTGCCTTATCGCAACTGCACCGATATTGCGTCCTGCAAGTCCCGCTTGGTCCAAGCCTGCCGGTAGATCTCCGACCTTTTCTATAACGGCTTACTTGGCTGCGCGTATGCCTCGCCGCATCTCTACCCGCACGGTCACGTCCTCTGCGACCCCTCATGCTCCCGCCGTCCCCCAACATCTAGAGACCCCTTACGACTCCAACATTCACCAGCTCCGCCGCCATTGGAAATGGGCTGCCTTTTCCCAGTTCTTCTTCACATTCAGTCCTCTTCTGGCCATGAGCGACGTTGCGCTCATCGTAAGTTCGTTTCTCGTTGCTTCTGCCCGATACTTATCACCGCCTCTTCCCTTGTTTATAGGACGTCGAAAACGATCTCGTCCACTCCACGAACCAGGTTCTCTCCCGCGTTATGCAACGCTTGCTCATAACTCTCACTCAGGATAGGAAGATAACGTGAGTAGCCTCTCATCACATGTCGTTTCCATTTCGCACAACCTCTCTATTGATGTCCACGTCCAGCCCCGACAGCTGGCAGAATGCATTACGACGTCAGTACCAGAGGAGGGACCCGGAAGCTAGCCCCATTGGCCTCATGTCCCGTTCGAAGCATTTCGTTGTAGAGTCCTCTCGAGCATCCACGGCACCCCCGGGCACTCTCTCTGAAGCACCTATCGACGAACCGGAACTCGAGAATGAACCCTTGGAACCCGATCATCCTACTTTTGCAGCCTCTTCGCCCGACAACGTAGCCGAAGGTTCGGTAGCAGATCCAGAGCGCATTTCTGTTGCAAAGGTTGAGGAAGAGGATACCTCTTCTGAAGTACTAGAGGCACCGGAGAAACAGGTTGATTGGTCAGATCTTTCGATGCTTGCGAAGCTCGAGTCTTTGCATACCTTGGCGGAATGGCAATTCCAGCACCCACTTCGAGTTCGCCAACAAATGAAAACTGATGACGAACAAGCCACATGGGTACGTCGCAAAACCTCCATTTTCCGTCTTCTCGTCCCTGACCGCTATCTTGTTTTCGTAAAATATAGCGCATCGAACCCATTGGATACGATTCCAAGGGAAATGCATATCGGTTAATTGGTATTACTCAGATGTGATGTCTCATTAACAATCCCAATTAATATCATGAGCAGGTGACCGGCTTTGGGTCCAGCGAGAACCACCAAAACCTGACTTGAAGCGGAAGCGAAAACGGGAACAAGGTGGAAATTCCAGGGATGCCAATAAGGAGCAGCCGCAGTCCGTAGTGAAACGTCAGCGGATGGATCGAAACTCGAGAACCGTCGGGCGATCACCTGTTACAAGCTCCACTCGCAGCAAGGCACAATCTCAACCTTCTTCCAGCCTTAGAGGGGGACGTGCTGCGAAAGCGCGGGCAAACCAAAGACTGGATGCGCAAGCAAGGGATCTCGCCGAGCTTCGGCGCCAAATGACAAGTTCTCACACTAGGACTGCACCAATGACCCCTCGCAAGCCCACTGGCATAAGGGTCAGCGCACGATTGCGAGGCACAGCAGCCGAAGAGGATGAGTGGCAAGAGGTTCCCGACGAATGGTTGGCTGGGAGCGACACCCATAGAAGCTATGCCAAGGGTCCGCCTTCTATTCCGTTACCTTCCGGCAAGAAAAGGATGAAAACTGGTCTAGAGAGCGACGATAGCTCGATCAGTGAACTCACCGAACTCAGTGACGGTGAGGACGGCGCAGTGGGTTTGGAACGAGACATGAGCGAGGAGCCGGTGGTGGATGCGGAGGCAGCGATTACTACATCAGCAAGGAAGGACCCAGATGTGGAAACCGACGAGGTGGCTATGTTAGTCGACCCACCCATAACACCACCCCTTCCTGACAACTTCGTCGAGTGGGAAACGGTTAGTATAATGCTTATTGAACGAGTCAACCACTGAACCGTCCGAACAGATATGTGTGACTCTCGAAGAGTGGGAAAATATTGGACAACGGTTCGAGAAAGCACCGCATTACGCTGAGAAGGCACTCCACAAAGTATTGTCACAGAACATCGTACCTATGATTACCGCTGAACTCAGGGTATGTTTTATTTATTTTCAAGCTCGGTATACCCTTCCTTACCCCCTTCAAGGAAGTCGAGAAGAAACGACGGTTGGAAGAGGCTGTCGTACATCGGAAACGTTCCTCCAGGATAGCCATGAGGGAGATCGAAAAGGAAGAAGAACGCGCAGCGATGAGAAAACACCTCGAGGAGGAAGAAAAGATGGGCCGAGCAAGAAGACTGGAAGCTCGCCAGCAGAGAGAACAGGTGGATAGGCTGAAAAGGGAGAATGCACGAGAGAAGCGTCGGAGGGAACGCGAGCTTCGGGAGCAGCAATCTGCTGAGGCAGACTCAAAGTTCGGTTATTGTCAATGTTCTACATTTGATGTTCTGACTGCAGCTTGTAGACCCGACGCTCCTGCAGGCACTGTCCGGGAAGGGACAAGCTCCATCTTGTTACTGGCCGGACAAAGTAAGGCTACGACCGTTGCCCCGATTAACGGCACAGGCAGTGGGTCTCGTAGTCCCGTTGAAAATTGGGAGCTCGATTGTGAGGTTTGTGGACGAAAGGGAATCAATCAAGTGGGTTTCTCTCTGTGAGACTCAAACTTATTCCCGACATCACCCCTTCATAGGACGACGGTTTCCCCCTATTGTGTTGTGGTATATGCGGAAAGTGGCAACATATTGTTTGCCACGACCGGCAAGACACATTGGCCGGACATCCGAAGCGGAATTGGGATGCTGAGGATTTTATTTGTCGACAATGTCGTCTAATAACTCCCAAGAGCTTGTCACCCAGTCACTCTGCCAGCTTCCTTTCGCCCGGAGTGAACAGCAAGAGAGGACAAGTTTCCGGTACTCAAGCGATTTACGGCTTACCGTCAAATCATTCCGGAAACTATCCCAACAATGGTTACTATCAGAATTCGCCCTCCAATGCAAGATACCCCCGCGATCATCCTGACAACCAAACAACTGTTCCTCTTTCTTCCCCTTCGTCCCATTCCTATATTCCACAAACCCGACCGACAGGCGTCACATTTGCACATTATCAGCCCCAGCAAGGCGGGTTTTCAACCTCTCGACCAACATACGCAGTCCAGGATGCCAGTTCTCAGCACGCACGATATACTACTACACCCCATACAGTTTCAACAAATGGAATAGCTCCATACCCACCTACGCACCACGTGAGTCCTCAATCAGCATTTTGACACAAGTACGCATCTTACGTTCGGTTGTCTCCAGACGCAAACTATAACCCCCCCACCCGCTCGTTCCCACGAACAATGGTTCTCATCTTCGGCGTATCCCCGCACCACCAATTCGTACCCAATAAACGGCGGAGCACCCCTTCATGCGCAGGGGATTCAGCCATATTACAACGGACACGCCCATCCATCATACTCCCACATGCGGGGAGCAACTAATTCGACCGTGCTGGGACATTATGCTGGGCTCCAACATGTCCCATCTTACCAGCATAGTAAATAGCGGTCAACCCCACACCGTTTGTGGTTTATTGTTGTTCTCTATCTCGGCGCTGGCCACAACGAATGATAATGTGGACACACTGTTATATACAATGTAGAACACGGGGTAATGTGGAGTAGGAATAATCTATCGAATTGTTTCGTACATCTTGAATGCAGGGGACGTGAAAGGGAATGGATCATCATCTGTAACCATATCCCTGACGATTCTCAAGCAATCAGGCTTGTGACTCGACGAGGTGGGAAACGAATTTACGCACTCGATAGGCCCAAGGATTTTCAGCCCACGGATATGAGTGTCTTTGCCACTCATGTGGTTTGCTACAACGATGATTTGTAGTACGTAGGCATGGACCGGTTTGCTGGAGGACAACAAGCCAAGTAAAGCAACGACCGCTCAGTAAACGGTTCGAGAAACCCACTAGGTGGTTCCGTCTTCACTTAGTTCTGACGACACATCAAAGGTGATCCAGCCGTCGGGTTTGTCGAGGGTTGCCACTCGAACGTCTTGGAGATCGCTCGGACCAGTTCCAGCACGAATCGCCAACGTCGATGGCGTGTAAGAGTCATCCTGCGGCCAACTGAGATAGATGCTGATTTTCTGAAACGAATCAGATCTTCTGCAAGACAGTACGGAATCTAGATGCGAGCATGCGAACCGACCTGAATCGCAACTTTGCGAGGGAATTCTATAGTGATAAAGTGAGGCTGGGGACCATCGGAACTAGCTCGAAGCGCGTTGAATATATGCAGTGATTGATGGAATGACGAGTGGAGAAAAGGACTGACTGCCAAAACGTGTCTGGATCGCCATCTCTCAGGCACTCGGTCCCAAAACCGAACTTGTATGAGGAAACGGACCACTTGGCGATACGACCAATATCTGGCCAAGGAAGGATGGGTGGCACACGAGCTAGAATAACGTGTCAGTCTGTGGATCTTCGTCCGAGTGGTAGCAGCTCACTTTGATGCATGATGGGCATGCCGTCCTTGGGCATATTGGCTGAAGCAGATGGTGCAGGATTGGCGGCATTCTGTACGTCGTTGCGTATGTTACCAGCGAGTGCTGTCATGTTGACTAAACTTGAAGTCGTGGAGATCGGGAGTTGCAGTCAATCGCCGGACTCTGGACCAAGCCCGTTACCTCTGAGCTTATTCAGTGTTTGT
Organism: Boletus insuetus; assembly: GCA_038093095.1. Classification (NCBI taxonomy): domain Eukaryota; kingdom Fungi; phylum Basidiomycota; class Agaricomycetes; order Boletales; family Boletaceae; genus Boletus; species Boletus insuetus. Next base: position 17,618 of record JBBPRQ010000310.1, on the reverse strand, counting down.
CTAGGAGTCTTTCAAACGTACTCCAGTCAGTTACGATGGACTCGGACACAACCAACTTACCTGGCATGATGATGGAGGACGCAAGTCGGTGGCCAAGACTGGCCCATATTGACGATTACCCTCGTTATGGCCGACAAATGATCTTGGACAACTTCGGGCTACAAGGTCCTTGACATCCTTTCTTACGTTGTCCAGGTATTCAGGCGCTCTTATAGGTCAAATCAAGCTTCAACGTGCATCGGTAGCCGTAATTGGTGCAGGGGGTCTTGGATGCCCTGCACTCCAGTACCTTGCCGCTGCCGGTGTTGGCAAGCATTTCCTCTCCGTCGCGTTATCAGCGTAATTACCAGCCGAAACTAGGACGAATCGCCATCATCGATCATGATACAGTCGAACTCTCCAACATACAGAGGCAGGTACTCCACAATGAAGAGACGATCGGCATGTCCAAAGTACTTTCCGCGGCAGCTGCTATCCAAAAGTGAGTGGCTCCATGCTCGTTTTCTTTCTTCAACCGAGATGCGATATCTTCTAGAACCAACTCGACGATTCGAGTAGAACCCATCTATGAGGCGATAGATTCGTCCAACGCGATGGCGCTCTTGCAGCCATATGATTTAATCCTAGATTGCACAGACAATGTACCGACGAGGTATCTTCTGTCTGACACCGCCGTTCGACTCGGAAGACCACTAGTCAGTGGTGCCGCTCAGAAATACGAAGGTCAGCTTTGTATCTACAACTTTGGCGAGTCGGGACCCTGTTACCGTTGCATATTCCCAAAACCTCCTGCTCCAGAGATGTCTGGGAGTTGCGAAGAGATGGGCATCTTGGGTGCTGTTACTGGTGTCATTGGGGTCATGCAAGCTTTGGAGGCCATCAAGATCCTCACCGGTCTGCATGGTGTGTACGATGCTTTTGAGAGTCATTCCTCTGAGATAAGCCACTAGCACAGACGGAAAGCCTACCCTGATGTTGTTTTCTGCTTTGTCGATGCCACCGTTCCGGTCTATCAAGCTACGGGCAAGGAAACCGACATGTGCTGCCTGTGGGATAGAGGGACAAAAACTTGGTGCTATTCATGAGACCGACTACATTGCATTTTGTGGGGGACCTCGCCCTGATTGGGAAGCGAAGGGTTTATTTCTAGGAAACCCTGGTCACCGCATCTCTGCTCAAGTGAGGTGTTCAACTTTGTCCTACACGTCATCTCAATTCTTTTCAGGAGCTACGAACAAGGCTGGAATCGCAGGATCAATGTGTGCTGCTTGACGTTCGTCCCAAGACTGAATTTGGCATATGTCATTTACCGGGGTCATTGAGTAAGGTCGACTGCACCAATATCTCTCCATCCCTTACAGTTCTCGAATAGGTGTTCCGCTGCCACAGCTGCTCGCAGATCCTCCTGCATACATACCATCGAATGTCACCGCAAAGATTGTGGTGTTGTGTCGGCTCGGAAACGATTCGCAAATTGCGGCAGAAGCACTTCGCGAATTAAATCCGTTATTCGATGTGAGGGACGTTATCGGAGGGTTGCGTGCATGGGCAAAACATGTGGATCCACAATTTCCAGTGTATTGAGACAAGTTAAAACAACGATGCGATCATTAAAGTACATACGAGTGAGCGTGAATCACAAAGATGCATCAATATATTTGTGTGATAGCTGGGATCGGAGTATATGAACGAATCACGGCTTACTTCCCTATAAGCCATCTTTGAGTTACTGCGACGCGACCACAAAAAGCTGCTTACTCAAACCAGCTTTGAACCACTTGGGTATCTTCTTCTCTGAGCCTGTGCTCTGCGAACCTCGACTCGACGATGCCTCTGACTTTGGGACTGCTGCTGACTCCTCGAAAACAGGTGGCCTTGGTAATTCTATTGCTTGCGCCGCAATAGTCGACAACAATGGCGCTGGCACATCGCTCTCTAGTTTCGATCAACATAATTGTATCGTGTGAGTTCAAGAGACGCACTGTTTAGAGATTCGTCCTCGAATCTAAGTAGAAGCACGGAGGATGGCGCCAATTGAAGCTCGGCTAGAGTCAAGTCCCTGACCTTTGGATCAGAAACTTTGAGATCGCGTTTAGGGGGCGACTGATCTAGAACCAACAACATGGATGAGGGACAGATGGAAGCGAGATAAAAAAAGTTGCACCGACATAATATGAACTTGATCGGTTTCACATCATCACGGAGTGACGCGCGAACAAACGCATACACTGAACGAATCTTATCCGACGACGGGAACGTTTTCTCTAGTTGGGTACGATCGCTAAATCTGACACGAATGGTTGTCTGCTGGATCTCAGCTCAAACGACAAAAACAAAGAGACAAAAAAAGCGGACATTTGGCCATCTGTCCCTTTTCGCTTTCTCCGCTGCTTCCCTTGTGGCCCGTAACTGTAAAGGGGCATTGACCAATACTTGTGAACGTGCAGTTAAAGTAGCTTGCGCGGCCTTGAGATCGGCTGCTGTTGGCGTGAAATACGACTCTGGCAATTCTTTCACTTCAAATATACAGAGTGAGTGGCAGCAAAACACGATCCAGGTCAGACGAACGCACACTGAGAGCCACTGGGATAAGTAGGTGCTTTGTATACCTTGAAGTCTGACGGTTCAGCCACAGGGGGAGCGCCGTTCCCAGGAGACAGTGCAGGAGAGGTATCAGACATTGAAATGAAATTGTTCTGTGTATATGAGCTATGGACCGACGTATCAATACGATGTTGTTGCTACGGGTGGACGCCATACGAACAGACGGAGATCGTTGCGTGAAACCCAACAAACGCGGCTGATTTACCGTCTGCGACGTACTAGAGAGCTGGACTGAGCGCGTGAGTACTTGGGACAAGAAAAACGTTGCATAGAGGAGAGAAAATCAGGAAAATGAAGCTGTCTCAGCTCACGGACCTCAGGGTGAGCCGGCAAGCCCACCTTTTGGAACAAGGCCCATGAATCGAACGCAAATTACATTAGTGCATCATCTGTATAGCATGATAAAACAATAACAGTGGTGTCAATACTCACGAAATGGAGTGCCTTGAATCTATCTGGTAGTCCGATGAAGATGACGACGGTAGCACGCAAGCAAGCTTAGGCTGCTTCAATTTACGCCTGTTTGACAACGGCGTAGTGAAAGGTTACCTCAACCTCGCAGATATGCCCGATAATCATCACCACCACGACGAAGGCTGCGGTCATGAAAGCCATGATCATGACCACGACAGCGGAGACCTAGGTCCCAACGACAACCTGTTCCCTTACATCGACCGTCCCCACGTTGTTGCTCTGAATGCGGTAGGACCAGGATCCAGCGTCATTAAGCCATGGCACGAGCGTATGAACGAACAAGTGGTACGCGACAGCAAAAAGTCCCATCGTATGCTTGTCCATTAAGACCAGCGCAGTATTTGGAATCAGACGCAGACGAACAATTGTAAGGTTCCATCTCATGTCGGATCTTAACCTACTGTAACCTGGTCCTGAATGGGCTCCTAACAATGAAGAATCATTCGCGTTCCGTTTACTGGCTCCGTCAAGCTGCGGTCTCTCCTTCTCAAAGCCGGTCCCGGTGATCAGACTCCGCAGAAAATTGTACTGGTGCGTGTTCCTTACATTCGAGTGCACGACGTTCTGCATATTCTTCGATTTTCGGTTCAAGTTTGCAAATGAACCGAGCTTGGACTTTGATGACATTTCGGATAAGAGTCCAGCGCAGGAGTTTGAAGTCGCAGTTGGGCGAGAGGTGGGCGAATATGCTGTCAGGCATGTTTTATCCAACGACCTAGTTGTGGCTTGAATGGTATCGCTGACCGCTATCATTGATAGAGCGACAAAATTTGCCAATGTGAGCTCCGTGACCTTGTTCATCCCATCAAATCAAGGAGCCGACACGACTCGAGTGTACTATATCGGATTCCTAGGACAGTGGACTCAAGTGCGCTGAATCTTGTTACTGAAGTGGACTAGCTTTGACCATCCATCTGTTAAACATTCTAGCGGAAGAGTAATCCTGTCATAACTGTATATGAAGCACAAGCCAACATAGCGGACCACGACAAGGTTCAAGGAACTGAGGGTGCCTACAGCACACCCCAAACATAGTAGGGTATTAGGTTGCAACGAGTACAATGTCCGACAAGCAAATGTGTAAGGTAGTGAAGTTGTACAATGGTAACCATGGATGGCAGTCAATCAAGCCCCAGGATCGAGCGAGGATATATGGGTGCAAACTTATGGGCCGCTAGCCCGGATACATTCCTTGCGAAGTAGATCCCTCCGCATTGCGCTGCATGAAGGATTGCAGCATTTCGTAGTTCACAGTCCCACCACGTGGGTTATATGCTCCGGCGTTTATAGGTGCACTAACATTTGTCTTCATATGAAAACCGTTAGTGCAGTATCCCGAAGGCGACTCACAAGGTACTTACATGTAAACCTGCGGGTATATTTGCTACCACACTGTACGGGTTTGGAGGTATGGACATCCCGAGCGAGCCCAAAGCCTGACCTGAGGCAGTATGAGGTTGCTGGGTTTGTAGTTGCTGACGTCGTAGCCGTTCCTGCTGCTGTAGATGAAGGAAATGTCCGAGTAGCTGTCTTTGTGTCACCTGATCGAGACCTTGCATGCGAGCCACGAGTGCCGGAGGGATGGTCATTCCGCTCAACATCTGGGGCTTAGCTTCCTGGACCGAAGGTTGAATATCCAATGTATTCCCGCTTCCAGGAAGATCAGGTAGACCGTCGGGAAACACGGCCCCTACGAAGCCCTTGTGAGTTGCGAAAATGAAGATATTATATGAGAATTTTCCTGATGGCAGCTGCCATCCCGCATAGGCGTACTGTAGCTGGGGTGAATAGGGTGGTTACGACACGCTGGCAAAGGATACTTACAGTGCGGCGCTCAGACATAAAGTTGTAGAGCGCTTGAAACCTCTGCTCGTTCATGGACACGTTAGGAGCACGAGGATTAGGCATAAATTGCATTATACGGGTCCGAGATTGGTGGCGCCTGATCCAAGAAGTGAGCTCCGTGTTATCTTTCACAGGTTCCTTGCAGGGATTTAAAGTAAGGTTCTTGGGCCAGATATCTGTGCGAATTTCTGCGCGACTGCAAAAACTAGGTTGAGGTTACATCAGGAGAAGGATGTGAACAACCTACACATCAGTCGGCTTAGGTGTAGTGAAGGCCCCAACCACATGCATTTGTACTTCGTTTGTTCCCTGGCCGCTGAGCTTGGGGAAGGTCCCCGAGAAGGTCCCGATCCATGTAGTGTTGCTGCTCTGGATAACCTGGTTATTTGTCACGTTGGGACTAACACCTGTTTCGTGTGACGTTGTCCCAGATGTCTGTGAAGACGGTCCAAAACTTGGCGGCCGAATCCCTTTCTTCTCAAGCAATTTCTGCATCTGAGCGGCTACTTCTGGAGTCACGGTCGGGTGTGATGGCATTTGACTGGGTCCCGCCTGAGGATTACTGCCGCTAGCAGCGGATATCGTACCACCGCGGGCCTGCCAGAATTGCGCCACCGCTTGCGAGTCAGAAACCACGAGTTTAGGCTCCTCTGTTGTGGAGCCCGTTGGTCGTTCACTCAACGCACTTGGTGCATTCGGTGGGTGAGACTGAGTGGACGGACCTGCTTCTATCGATGGATTCGGGGGAGCTGGTCCAGTGGCGCCGACTTGCGCATTCAGTGACTCTTTTGCGAGGAGTAACTTGTGATAGTGGAGTTTGAGTAGCGCTTTGATTTGCTCTTTGATGCGAGTCCTGGTAGTTCGATCTTCCTGGAGTCCAGCCAAGACCGCTGTCTGTCCGGTGTCCCGTGCACTGGCTATCCGCGCATCTAATGTCGCGATTTCTTTTTCTAACATTGGAAGACGCCCCATCATCTGCCCAAACTTGAGGCCTGTCGGGGCTACCACCTGGTCGAGAATCTCGTTGTTGAGGGAGGAAATGGAAGGAGCGGAAAGCGGTTGTGGAGCAGAAGGGGAGGCATTTGCGGGTGTGGATGCCGGTACAGACGGAGCAGCTTGAACAGGCTGAGCCGGAGACGAATTTTGACCGGAAGCAGACGTAGATGGTGGCTGTGTGATTTGGGGAGACACTGGTTGTTGGGAACGTTGGTTTTGTGGTATGCGAGCGGGAGTGGGGGCAGGGGACGCAGATGGCGGTTTTGGAATGTGATCGGCAGCGACCTTCTGTCGCTTCGCGTCCGGACTTTGGTCGGAGGGCTGAGGCTCCGTCGGGCGCTTCGTACCTTGAATCTGGTGAGGAACTTTCTCGTAGGAATCCACGTATACTCACTTGTCTTTTGTGGCGTAGGGAAGCCTGCAAGTGACAAGACATGTGGAGTATGTACACTGAACCACGGGGATTGAACTCCGGGACCTGCTACCTATCAGAAGAGATGGTGGGCGCAGTGCTCAGGAAAAGAGATGGAGACGAACCGACGATTGAAGGTCCTGAAATTGGGGTATTTTCCTTAGGCTAATCAGGCTCAAATTGATTTTTCTCTGCCAAATGTTTGTGTAGTTCCACAATAAGGCGTCAAACATCACTCACTTTCCTGAGTTCTGCAGGGATAGAATCCCAATTGACGAAATCCAGATGTTGCAGAATGTTACAGTGGGGTCTTTGAGCAGAGTCAGGTGGAGACGCTGCGATATGTAGAATATGAGAGATCAATGATCGGCTATCCTTCTGTGGTGATTGCGTGTGGTTGCTGTTGAAATTAGCAGACAACATCAAGGTGTCGAATAACTTGTGCAATATATGTAGCCAGAGGTGTCCACCGAGTCGAACGATGGCGTACCTCGATAGCAGCCACAAGTCCTTCGAGTGCGGACAACCCCTTGCCGCTTCCAGAGTTCGTTTGGCCAATGCCAAGCTTCGAGGGCTCTTCACGAAGTTCCTTGGTGATCTGAGAGAGGGGCGCAAAGTACCTCCTGGAGAGAAGAGGATGTGGCCTTGTGTCGGCGGTAGCATATGTTACAAAAGCTAGAGTGAACTAGAGAAACACTGTCAGAATGTCAGAAGGATAGAAAGACAAGTACATACCTGATGAGAGGGGTATAGCTCGTGCAAACGTTTGAGGAGTGGATAGACATACTCGATCAGAACGCGGGACCACTCAGAGGCGAGAAGGAGGGAGGCGTCGACGACGCATGCCACGGCGACGAGGTCAGCACCTGGTTCCGGGCCCGCTGACATGTTGGTAAGGTGTGTAGATGAGCAGAGCGGCTATTGCAAGTCCACCGAAACGTCACCTCATATTAGAGTGGTCAGGCACACAGTGTGAGAAAGTGGACAAAGCACAGATCTATAGTTCCGAAACGTATGCACAACACTAGTACTAGTAGAGATGAAATAGTAATGCCATGTAGATGTGGTATGGATAAGGGAATGAAATCGACGTCCGTCAACCAAGCGGTAGTACAAAGTGTCTCCGGATATATGGCCAGTGACAACAATATTGTCCAGTACAAGTGTCCGTTCACAAAACGATGAGCCAGGCCCCTCCCACGAGGCCAGCAAAGGCAGTTGCTGCGAAATAATACCACCCGGTTGCCATTGGCATCGACACGCGACGGGCAGCGCTGGCTGGTGCTGTGTATGTTCCTATCATCGATAACCACTGGGAGTAGGGCAAGACGCTGCCAGTCGTTGTCGCAACGGGAAGTACAGTTTGTGGCCCTGTCGGTGTGAATACACCTTGTAGCACCACCTGGTTACCGTTTGCGTCGGTGGTAGTGTACTGGTAAGGCGTTGGACCACCAGGCGCTACTGGCGTAGTGCCTGGTTGACCGACTGGGCCGACTTGTGTTGCCGTCGTCAGAGCTGCCGTTGTCTGCAACAGCGAGTTGGAAGTTGTCAGAGCAGTTGTCGTAGAAGAACTGAGTGTTTGCGATGTGCTCGAGCCAACGAGTGTTTCGCTTTGGTTCTCATTAGCACCGGACAGGGTGTACTGGGTTTTCAAGGCTCACAGAACACGGGTTGTTGGGATCCCAAGAGCGTTTGTTGTGATGACCTCAACGACTGTAGCGCCAATGCTGCAAAAGATCAGCAACGAACGAATCCTGGAGTGTCCGATGACTCACTTGTTGATAACAGTCTCTGTCTGTGCATCTGCAAAGAGGGACAAGAGTAAGACCACCAGCAAAGAACATAGATTCTTCATCGTCGAAGGGGGCGGGCACTGACTGCGTCGAGGACGGTCAACAGCTGGCGGTGGTGAGTGAGAGACTTGCGGGATATTCGGCAAACTCGGCAGACAACCCAAATTGGCTAATACATAAATAATTTGCTTTTCTTATTTTACTTTTTCCAAGATGATTGACCGATTTTGTCGACCTCCACTCGTCCTTTTTCTTACACGCTCGTTCTCGGTCTCGGCGACATCACAGGCAAAGGCTAGAAAAATGCCTCCCAAAAAGGCCGCTCAGGAGAAAAAGACTCTGCTGGGTCGCCCAAGCAACAACCTCAGGATCGGCATCGTTGGTGCGTCTGCTCTGCCCCCTCACGCTTACAACGAAATCTATGCAGATCACACCCAGGTGTCCCCAACGTCGGAAAATCATCCTTCTTCAACGTGCTCTCGAACTCAGGTCCGTCCTCTCTAACATGCTCATGCAACCCACTGAACCCGCGCAGACCTTGGCAAGGCTGCCAACTTCCCTTACGCGACAATAAATCCCGAGGAAGCGCGTATCCCTGTCCCCGATGCGCGATTCGAATGGCTGTGTGATCTCTACAAGCCAGCTTCTCGCGTTCCAGCTTTCCTTACTTGTATCGATATTGCTGGTTTGACTGCTGTGCGTACCGTCGCGCATTCCGCTTAATCTCATCTAAATCAAGATTAGGGTGCATCCACAGGCGCAGGTCTAGGCAACGCCTTCTTGTCACACGTCCGAGCTGTGGATGGTATCTTCCAAATGGTCCGAGCCTTTGATGATCCCGAAGTCACCCACGTCGAGGGTGAAGTCAACCCCTTGCGAGACATGGAAATCATTCAAACAGAACTACGGCTCAAGGATATAGAATGGGTAGAGAAACACTTGGATGGTCTGAAGAGAAGTGGACGGTCTCTTGGTAACAACAACTTGGCCGATAGAGCCAAAAAGGAAGAAATCGTACGGTGTCTCTCTTACTTGCTCGATTCGATCCCGTACGAACTAAGCCCACAAGGCTACAGTTGAAAAGGTCTTGAAGACTCTGACCGTTGACAACAAGGACGTGCGCAAGGGGGAGTGGACAAACAAAGAGGTGCGTATTGCGAATCGTGACCCGTTTCCTTCTCCCTACTTTGATGAAAAAGAGCTTCTTGCTCGAATAACCCAGCTCATTGAGGTGGGAGTAACGCCCCATATACCCGTGATATGACATCTAGTCTGAAATTTTCAATACCTAGCCTTTCATTTCCCGCCGTTTGAAGCATACTAACGCCTCTTTCAGGTGATTATCTGTTTTACACACTTTTTTTTCGAATCAAAACAGTGTTTCATGCATGTTGGGATGGAAGTGATTCCCCACATGCACGATGGAGCAAATCCTTCTGCCTACCTGGTCAAACCCATTATCGCTCAGAACTGACTACAGCTGATAGATCGAAGTTGTCAATAGTCTCCTACTCTTGACAGCGAAGCCTGTCACTTACCTCGTCAATTTGAGTGAAGCAGATTATACTCGGAAAAAGAATAAATGGTACACCAGAGGTACATGTTTGTAGGCACCTCACCGAATCCTTGCAGGTTACCAAAGATCAAGGCATGGATCGATACCAACAATCCTGGTGACCCTTTGATACCGTTCTCTGTTGAGTTGGAGGAACGTCTCGCTGCGCTCAGTGAGGAGGAAAAAGTGGCGGCCCAGAATGAGGGAGCTCAGAGCACCATGGGCAAAATCATGCAAGCAGGCTACGCATCTCTTGATGTGCGTGATCCCACAGACCTGCCCCGTAAACCATACTCACTGTTTCCTTGATCAGCTAATCCGGTACTTTACGTGTGGGCCTGACGAGGTTAGGGCGTGGACAATTCGACGGGCCACCAAGGCCCCTCAAGCCGCTGGCGTCATTCAGTACGTTTTTATACACTAGAATTACCTTTTGAATCCGGCTAAGTTACCATCTGTCCAGCTCGGACTTTGAGAACAAATTTGTCTGTGGTGAAATCATGTCCTATGAAGACCTCAAAGAGCATGGCAGCGAAGCTGCTGTCAAAGCCGCGGGGAAACTGAGACAGCAAGGTAAACCCTATGAGAGTGAGTCACTTTTTATGATGCTTCGATCTGTTCGTCTGACACCAATTTTCAGTGGTTGATGGAGATATTGCTTACTGGAAGTCCGGGGCGTAACGAGTAATGCAGATGAGAAGAAACTGTGTATGCTATGGAAGCTCAGTATGCTAGAAGCTTTTTCGCGTAATTGGTGATCGTTAAGTGATCGCAGAGCGACGTATCGCCACTATGTCTTTCGTCGCTGATCCATGCAAAGTCTTAATCATGTAGACCGTCTAAGATTCATAGCAACTAAAACTCATGAAGTCTATCTCAAGATGTTCTAGTCCATTTTGCAGTCGATCAACTCTTGGACCCTAACTTTTAGACCACTTCAAATGCTCCTGACAACAGGGTTCAACCACACCAGCCTTCAATTCTTCAACCTCGTCTCATTCGCTCAAGACTTCCTCGGCGTCGTCCAAGCTGCCATTGACTTCAGCATCTGGATCGAGTGGATCGCAGATGATCGACTCTAGATGGGCAAGAGCGGCCTGCAGGGGTGTCTAGTACGGTGCATAACGGTTGTCGTTGGCGAAATCACTGCGCACCCGCCCGACCTGGCTCAGCTCCTCTCCCTCCTCCCCGCTGAACGTCTCGAAACGACCGTCAGAGACGAAATCACCCTCAAACTCGTCGTCTTCTTCCGACACGTTTGGGTCTGGGTGCAGGGCTGCGCAGAGGGACATGGCTTCAAAGATGAGTTCGACTGCCCAGGACAGGATTCAACGATCGAGGAACGTTGTGGTGAGTTGGCGCCATTGAGAGAGTGACAGAGACGGGGGACGTACGCGACTCGGGGTCTTGGGGCACGATCATCAGTTCTCGCATTTCTGTCACGTCTTCGGACGTGTCCTCGGGTGGTGTGCTGGTGGTGTGTGACTCGTCTAGCTGACAGTATATAGATGGTGTGTCTTCTCCGCGTGATATGGCGTGAAGCGTGATCGCAGGGTACTTGACCTGCAATCCGCGGCCAGTGGACGACATGAATACAAGCGCACTTGGACAGGTTGTCTAGTAGAACAAACGACACGTAGCGTGTATAGCGGATCGGCGTACCTCTCGATGATGTATAGCACGCCATTGGCACTGTCTTCTGGAGTGAACCCATCGAGGGGGGGATCTAGTATGACAGAGACATGTTCTTGCTTGTGACGAAGGACAGGGCGTATATCGCTGAAAGATGAGGGTGTCGAGGCGACGATGTTTCTGTGCTCCTCTGGTGAAATGAATTCGGGAACGGCGGTGATGACGAGCGTCGACTCGGAGGACATTGCTTGGACGATCTCGTCAAGCCTGTCTGCTTGTAAACTTGTTTTGATCACTTTTTGACAATTCAAGGGACAGGTTTGGGTGGAACAGAGGCAAGCCAAGTGTAGCAATTGCAAGCCCCATTAGCATACAATCATGTACATATATACCTCTCGATCACACCTCGTACGCCAGAGATCGTATCTCGTAGCTATCGCCCATATTCCAGTCCTGTGCCCATCTCGTCTCAGTGTTATTACTAAGCCAAGGCAATGGGTGATAATGCTACCATCAATACATCAACACTGGAGCCATCATTGGCCAGGACCTTTGTGTCATTGATCCTCCTTTCAATGTCCATGACATGCTCCGCAGCTCCCGACATTCACGCACCTCACAACAGAATGCATGAAGAGCCAAGTAATCACGGTTGGGAAGGGGTAGTTTTGTATTCGTGGAGAAGGTCACCTGTTCGGGAAGGAAATGATCGGTCTTCAGGTCTTCCCTAGCTGTACACACACGATACGTGTGTGGTAGACCCTATTGGCCATAGCGAAGGCAAACGAGAGAGAAAAATCACTGGTAAACGCATTTCCACGGGCTTGAGCCAAAGCAGAAGCTCGTCAAAAAAGGCGTGTAACATGGAGTGCAACGAGATAATGTTATGGAGGTTCCCCGCCAGGTCATGGATTATGGTCTTGGCTGAACATCGCTAAAATTGCCCATACCCCTCCGGAATGGAAGCGCTACACATCATCAGCTGACCAGAGGAGGTCAATGTAAGCACACACCCTACTTCAATATTTCTATTGACTGACGCCGGAATGATGTGCGCTGTCTCCACGACGAATGTGCCACCGTGGCGAAAATCCACCTTGCCAGTAATCATGCAACGATTATTATCACGTCGCGCTGCCTATTGAATATAGCAGCAAAAAGGGTCACTCAGACGCTGAAGGCGCACCCAAGTCCGAGCAGTTCGAACGATGGGCGAGAGGGGTGCTCAGATGGCGATGGGGTTGGTCCGCTACTGCGCTTGACTGACAAGCAGCCAGTAAGCATAATGAAGCGATTGAAAGCGTGTACAACTGCGACTCACACGTGCGGAAGAATGCGTACAAAGTGCGCGGCTAACTCCATGAGTGCGTCGACCGACGTTGCGAGAGCAATCTCCCGCTGAACTTGCCCTCAGGGATTACCAGCGGGTGCCAAGCGTAACAAATGGCCGAGGACGCGAGCACAGACTAAGGGCGGGGGAAAGCCTTGGATCTGTGCAACCCGCAACGCTTCAGCTTCAGCCTGGAGGTCGGGGAGCGGGATAGGTTGGTGTGAACAAATGTGGTCGGCGCAGCCTTGAAAGGACGTCTTGGGACAAAATGCGGCCCCGTCGACATCCTTAACGATGCGTCTGTCACCTGAACATTTGAATGTAGTGATGATACAGCCATAAAATATGGGAGCGATGGGAGCGAGCACAGCCGAGGGATTGTATTTATACCCATGCAGTGATACTCCCATCCCGGCCTTCCCCTCTTGCGAACCATAATGTCGGTCCCTCACGAACTCCAAACCGCGGCTTTGCTGGGACACATCTCCAGCCAGATGCAGCTCAACGTTGCCTTTCTAGAGTCACAAAACTACCTATCCCCACAAGACGCAGCTACCATGAAGCAGATCATCGGGCGTCTCCCCGTTCAGACCCAGATCAGTATCGCTACAATGCCGCAAGTCAGCGTTGTTGCAACTCCAGCTGGTGGCGGACGCGCCGTCCCTCCACCTCCAAGACAAGTGGCAGCGACGACATCCATCGTATATGCCCGCGCCATCTGGGGTTACAATGAGGATGGGAGTGTATGGGCATCTGTCTTGTGTATTCCTGTGGCTACGGTTGACCATTTGTCATGATACAGGAGGCCAACGACCTGTCCTTTGCTGCGGGTGATATGATCGAGGTCATTTCAGAAAAGAATGGGGACTGGTGGCTTGGCAAGCTCCGCGGAAAGGAGGGACTCTTCCCTACGAACCACGTCGAGAAAGTAGAGTCTGGACTCGGACCAGCACCAGTGACAATCCTGCCACCGATGAACACGACAGCGACGACGAGTACTCGCAAACCGTATCATCCGTTTGGAGCTGCGCTCCACGGCGCGGACACGCCGCCGCAGAACGGCGCTGGGGTCAACTCGGTCGGCTTGCAACAGGCGCCGGGACAGGCTGAGAAGAAGAGCAAGTATGGTGCTCTGGGCAACACGGTAATTGGCACGCGCACTCAAGATTATTTCCGCTGATCAGCGTGTAGATGGCAAACTCTGCTGCTGGCGGTGTCGGCTTTGGTGCTGGTGGGTCTTTCTGCCACAGTTGATGCCGATGTGAGTCTGACATGGTCTGTTAGGTGCTGCCATCGGTGGTGGGTTGGTGAGGGCCATCTTTTGAGTTGACAGTCGGACAATTCAATGTTATTACATCGATGACATAATACATATCACGTGGACAGAACAACTACCGACGATCTCCACGTCGACTGCGCATTCCCTGCGCTGCCTTGCATAGGAATCCCCCGTACATACTACTTATTGTCCGCCTCATACTCACACCCCTTTTACTTCTTCACAACTCGAGCTCCACCATGCCCTTCTTGGAATCTTTGCAGGATGGACTGGATCGCATCATGCCCAAGAAGGGCCCTATAATTTCAAAGTCAATGTCTGGTGGTATAGGGAATACAGCTGGAATTGTGAAATATCAGGACGACGTGAGATTCCTTTTTTTAATGTTTCCTTCTGCTCCGTCCTGTTCTCGCTGTTGCCGCGCTGCACGTTGCAGTCTGGTTGGTCGTCGCAACGCATCTTAATCTCGACGAGTCCCAACTCGAGTTACGTAATTCTCCCTTCTCTTCTGCCCTCTGCAGATGCAAGTTGGATGGACCAGTCTGGCACGCTGGTCTTTCTCCTCTTCGTACCCCTCCTATGGGTCATATGGCTCGCGGTCATTTCATTCTCCATATTCTTTCCTTTGCATCCCTATTGACGCGACTCATCGATGATTACAGATGATAATATCCAAGCCAGCCATCATCTTCCACACCTCTCAAGTCTTTTTCAACTTCCTTGCCATGGCTTGTTTTGCCAGCGTCGCTAGTTTCCAAGCAAAGTGGGGCGTCGGACCTTGTGAGTAACAAGAACAACATTCCTTCCCCACGCGCCATATGCGATTGGTGGCTGACCTTTTCTCCCCTACCCAGCCGGCCTCACTGGTTTCGCGCTATTCGTGTCCATATCTGGCATTCTCCTCTCCTCTTTTTTAATGTTTATCCCCGTGGTCTACGAAAAGTACGATAAATTCGGCCACATTGCACGAGCCCTCCAGGAGGTACGCGTCGGGTTCATTCTCACGGGTACAGGTGTGACACTCAGCCTTCTCATCGCGTGCGTTGTCTTTCATTCTCCCGTCATGTCTCCATTCCTCATTCAGTGTCCTTTCCGCTTTCACGTATAGCTTCGTGACGACCATATCGGCATGGACGGAAGCCGGGTGCAAAAATGCAAGCAATGACCCCCATGCATCCCTTGGCAGTGACTTTGTCAATGCCTTGCCTTCATGGTGCAGCACGAAGAAGGCGGGGTGTATATTCTTTTGGCTGGCATTTGGTAACGCATTTACCTGTGACTCCAACCTTGCACTGATTCGTTATGACCAGGCTTCTGGCTTGGATCAGTCGTCATCCTCATCATAGATTGGCGATCGGGTAACTTGTCGACGCGTCCATTAGATTCCCCATTCACTCGCCCAGATATCGATATCGAGGTCGCTGAAGAGCCGGAGGAGGAACCAGAGACAATGTCATATCAGCCTGTCGGCTCTATGCCCCCACCTGCTGAAACTAGCCAGACTACCACCAGTTCCACACCAGCAGCTGTGGCTCGTCAACGATCTACATACGACGACTCCAACACCGCTAGTTCGCCCTTTGCTGACGCTACCCGGTGGTCTGCGTCTGCGGCCACCACGACCACGACTGCGCCGAGCGGCACGGTGTACGCGAGCAGCGGACTGCGGAACAGTGGATATGCGACACCGCCTGCAGCCGTGTCGCGCCCCTCTCTGGACGCGTATGGCGCGTTCTCAGATCCTGCGCCATCAGGGTTTGGTGGCGTGTCGAATTCGTTTGCGCCACCGCCTACTGCAGACTCGAACGCACCACGAATCAGTCGGACGATGCAGTATGCAGATCCATACGCAGCTGTGCGGGCATCTTTGGCTGCGAGTGGACACACTGCACCGCCGAGTTACGAATCGTACTCTGGATTCCAATAAGAGTTGCACTTTAGTGTCTTTGTTATGACGTTGGTGGACGATTTCCCTTGTACGCACTGATCTTACTGTCGTTTGCTTTCACGTTTTAAGATAATTAAGGACATTATTGTTGTGGAGGATATGTTAATGCTGAGATGTGTACTCGTCTTTGGGCGTGGTTGATGTTGAACTTAGATATTGGGTCCGAGTTGGTCTCACGTTGTTTAGGCTTGTCTCGTCACTCGGTGGACATGCCAGCGCAACACACACGACACCGACGCTCGTCCGACGACCCAAAGCCCAAACCACCCGGATTGCTCTCGCATGTCTTTAGCTTCGTCTCGAGAGAATTCGAATCCTTCGTTGTCAATGCCACAGCGCGTCCTGTCTGTCTTACTCTCCTATCCGAATTTCCTCGGTTCTGATCGCTGCATCCTCAGGCAAACCAACCTGCATCAACCGGCCGCGTCAAGAGACGGGGTCGAGAGTCGGAGAGAAACATGAGCGGGGACGAGGCGAGGTACAGGTCGAGGGCTCAACACCGCCGAGAACGCGATAGGCGCTCCAAACCCGAACCGTCTCGTCGAAAACCACGTTCGAAGTCAACAGACATCACCAGAAAATACCGCCACAACCATGTGCAACCAACAGATATCGACGACAATCAAGGTAGGGCTGTTTCTCGCATGCCGTGTTTTTTTTTTTTTTGGGTGTTGTTGAACTGGTGTGTCTAGTACTCTCAGCCAGTGACCGGGAGCGCTCAAAATCTCCTGCGCCTCAACCATCGTCCGTGTTTCCAGTGCCTCCGCCTCCAAAGTTGAAAAAACAACCGTCTATCACCATGCCTGGCTCCCTCTTCCCTCGGTCCCCCTCGCTTGTACCGGACAAGCCAGACATGGATCAATACAGACAGGCGACCTCAAATGGC
The DNA here is from genome assembly GCA_038093095.1 of Boletus insuetus. Taxonomy (NCBI): domain Eukaryota; kingdom Fungi; phylum Basidiomycota; class Agaricomycetes; order Boletales; family Boletaceae; genus Boletus; species Boletus insuetus. The sequence goes on along the minus strand of JBBPRQ010000310.1, from coordinate 864 downwards.
CCAATCTCCATTCACTGGTCTCACCCTCTTTGCGACAGCGACCTAGACGGAGCTGAAGCTGGACCGTCAAGGACGCACTCCTCCACAGTCCCGAGCGCCGACTCTGTAGACCCCAACCAGCCTTCCCTTGACCAGTACGTCTCCCCTTGGCGCACTCGTTCCGTGGCTTCAGTCCTGGATGCGGTACATCGTTTCAATGTAACGGAAGGCGCCGAGGCAGATTTTTCACTCATGCTACCTAGTCCCCTTTCGTCTCCGGTCAAGCCTGTCTCCAAGACCCAATCTGTCGACGAGGCGTCTCCCAACCGCCCAACTTTGAACCCTGCCCCCCTTACCACGACCTCTAGGAAAGGCAAAGAACGAGCGCGACACAGTAGGGATGAAGACGATTTGGATTTTATTGTCTGTGGAAGCTCAGGACATGATGTACATGCCAAGGAGCGTGAGTTGGACGCCGCGCGGGAAGAGCAGCGAGAGCATGAGAGACTTTTAGGCGGGGACCAGGGCAGGCGAGCTTCAGATGAGCGTGAGCGAGATAAACGGCGAATCAAAGCCCTCGAGGAAGAGGTCAGACGGTTGAAGGAACAGGTGTGTTTCTCGTATCTTTCACTGGGTCATGTTGGATTCAACGTCTTGGTAGCTCTCCAGAAGCCAGATGCGGTCTTCTCCTCCGCCCCCGCCTCCACCACCGCCACCACCACCCCATCCGCTACGAATTGACACGGCGCCTTGTACTCCTAATTCCATGTTTGCAACGGCTCGCGCCTCTCTGCGACACGCGATGACACCCGTCGAAGCGCCCATCAACAACCCTGGACAGGCTAGGGCCAGGAGACAGGGCCAGCCCACCGTAAACGTTCCATC
>JBBPRQ010000309.1:0-36954 GCA_038093095.1 Boletus insuetus | reverse complement strand
TAGTTTTCTTAATTAATAAAATTATAGAACTATAATTTTATTATTATAAGCAATATGTAGACTTTTGGCTATGGAGCCTCCTTTTATATAAATATATTACTCCTCGCGGGTTGAGATGCCTGAGCATTGGCGGGGGGTTCGGCGGCGGCGGCGTCGATCCTACCAACATTACTCCTTGTGGGTTGAAATGCCTGAGCATTGGCGGGGGGTTCGGCGGCGGCGGCGGCATCGATCATATTAACATTATCGCTGCTGGACTCGGAGGGATTGGGAGGAGCTGTGGTCGACGCCATGGTAGGCGAAAGTCCTTGTGAGATTGCTGTGGTAATATATAGGCCTCACCTGTTTGATCTTGGACCTGAGCATTTGGTCTCAGGCGGCATGAAGTCTCGGACTAGGTACATATCAAGAGATGGGTCCCATTTGAAACCGTCCTGTTGATAACCTAGCAGCCGAGATTGTCGAGACTCCAGTTGTTTCGGATGGTCGAGAGCCTAGTCCGCAAGAGCGGCACAGACCTCACAGGCTTGTATACATACCTCCGCAGTACTTGGTCGCACGCGGGGCCCGTGATCAGGAGTGTCTGAAACTGGCAAGCCGCCGACTTGGGGTGGGACGAGCCCGAGGACGCTTCAAGTTCTTGAAGCTGGTCGTTGGAAAATGAGGATGACAGCGCATGACGCACATCATGAGTAGTTCAATGGTGGTCGACCATGCAAGCAGCGCGAACACAGGGCACGTACTACGGCCAGCCTAGAGGGGTGTCAACAGTAGCAACAAGCGATGAGAACGAGAAAAGGAGAGGAGAAAATGAGAGATGCACACAGGCGCGAGGATGTCATTTCAGTAGCGCATCCGAGTAATTTGTGCACGGCCTAAGTAGTCTAATTACAATACATTCTGTCACGACCAAACTACGTCTCGTGTCCATATTGCCAGGAACTATGTTTGTACATCAAATTTTGATCGCGACACAGGTGTTCATCATATAAATACAGAAAAATCGAAGCAAATGCAGGGAAGTAACACCCCGTCAAAAGCAAAGCATTGGATGGAGCAATAGCGACAGGAACGAATATCAGCCGTCGCAGCTACTCTGGCACCGCTCGTCGTGGGAGAGGTATCAAATGAGAGATCGTAGCTTCCGTCGAGTTGATCGAGGCAGGTACACGTGGCGTCGTTCAGCTTGGTGGGTAATAGGTCGGTCCGCCCCCAGCGCCGGTACCGTTGGTAGGTGGCTTCCACGGGACATAATCGTTGTGATTCAACGGACCAGGGTATATGCCTGTCAGGTTCAGGAGCGGAAGGTTACGGGTCGTGAGGCCATTATTCTGGTACCCAGTCTTATCCGCAACAAAGGCAAAGACGTCTAACATGACAATGAATGTTAGAGTCGAAGCAAGGGTATCAAGAGATGAAGCATACTGTTAACGGTCTTGTTGATGTCCTGACGGCCGAGGCTGTCGAGACTCCAATTATTTTGGACGGTAGATAGGCTAATCAAGTCATGTGAGTAAATGCGTTTGGTCAATATGAACAGCGCTAGTCCTGCGTACGTCGAATAGTGGGTATAGAATGTATCATCGCTTGTGTTCCTGAGGTTTTCCGGGATGACGCCACCAAGCAGGAGGCTAAATATCCGGTTATTGACGGTATAGGTTTCGTTCCTAAGGGAAAAAAAAGTATGCACATAAGTTTCTTTGTCCTAGAAATCGTCGTACTCGTCAAAGGTCAACAAAATGAGTGTCCTGGGAGTGTTGAAGTTGGGATTCTCGAGCAATGGGACTAGCCAGTAGTTGAGCCAGGAACCAGCATAGGTGACGCTAGTATCGTGTCCATCACTGTGATAGAGTTAGGGTGCTGGCAAAACTGTCAGATAGAGACGCACTCTAGCAGGTTAGGCGTGACAAATATCCACTGAGGGAGCGCGTCGTTGTCAACCTACATTGTGTAAGCAAAATGTTAACGACAAAAAAGAACGTCACCTACATCAACAGCGAAATCGTTGAAGTTCCTAAGACGAGCACCACGCGTGGCGTTCATACCAACTGAGTCATAGATGATCAAGGGGTTGTGCTTGCGCACATAGTAGGTATATCCATCAGGATTAGTGTAGTTGAAGCCTTGATATCCGTCCGTGGGTATGTTTTCTAGGTAGGATGACCAGCTGATACCCTTCAACTCCAAAAGGTCAACAATTGTCGAGACGTTGCTGGGAATGTGAATAGGATCGTCACTTGCGAGACCGAAAAAGTCGCCTCCGACGGATGCGATGTAATTGGGCTCGCTGGGTGGGTCACGGCATAGTAGCTGGTGAGAAGGATACCCTGTGCAGTCAAGTGCTTGAAGACGGGATCTGCGAGGGCGGTCACAAAGTCGGCGTTCTCCAACCAGATTTGAATGAAGCGGTCAAAGACCTTGCCAGGCACGTATGGAATGTTGGTGATGGTGTCGTTGGAATAGCCGACGTAGAAGGGAGATTGGTCTGTCGGACTGTGAAGCAATGTCAATGCTATGATGACGAAGACATGACTCTAGCAGGATGAGCTTACGCTGCAGCAGGAGCAGTGAAGGACTTCGGTGGCTGCCGAGCTGCAACAGACCCAATGCTGCTCCAAGAAGGAGCGCGTATTTGGTGAGCATGGTTGAACTTTTGCAGTTGGCAACTTCGACTTATATTACTCCTCGGCAAGCAGTGCCAAGCACGGTACTGCCAGCTAGGGCTGGCACCCATCGCTCAAGCGCTCAGGTTTCAAGGATCCGGGAAAACGAGCATGAACGTTTGTTGTGGAATTGCACCCGCGATTCAGATGTGGGATTTATTTGACCTCAGTTCTATGGCGTTCTGGAGTCATACACACAAGAGGGTTGTTTGTTCAAGTTGTTCGAGAACGGAGAAGTACGGTACGAGCGGGCGAATAATGTACTCGAAACTGAGCGCCTGTTTCGTTTCCCAGCGGGTTGAGGAAAAACCGGTGTTGCGCAGCACGACAACGTGCTCTCACAAGTTGTGATGCACATATCTCATAGGTACGGGTGTCATCTCATCGTCTATAAGCTCATGGTGATGAATGTTGCCTTAGGGGTCGCTTTCCGAATGATCTCACCAACCAAGTCACCCGGGATGGTCATGATCCGGTCGCATCTGGTGGATTCGCGGATATATATCGAGGGATGCTTCACAACAACGGGCAGTCCATCAAAGTGCGCTTTTCTATTGCGATCAACAAAGGACTTTCGAGACACCGTCACCGCAGGTTGCCATCAAAGCCATCAAGACCTACTCAAGCGAGGACGACAAAATTTCCAAGAAACAAAAGGCAAGTATTGCATTCCTCTCTTGCTGTGCCTGTTGGGCTGACCTTGTCAAAGCGTCTTCGGCGGGAAATTAAAGTGTGGCTGGACCTCAGACATGACAATGTTTTACCGCTCCTCGGTACTACCATGGGTTTCGGCCGATTTCCTGCCATGGTGTGTCCCTGGGTGGAGAATGGCGCACTGACGTCTTACCTCGGCGACCGTCATGATAGTCTCTCGGTGGTCGAGATCCTTGGTCTAGTAAGCCTCTTGATAACCTCGTGGCGGAACAGTCCTGATCCTAGCCCCTATAGCTCAACAATGTTGCTTCTGGCCTACAGTATCGTGAGTGCGCCAGACTGCATCATATCTGGATCACTCAATAATGTGCCTTGCAGTCCATTCACGTTCTGTTGTGCACGGCGACCTATCAGGTGTACGTATCGTCATACTATGTATAATCACGTTACACCATTGACCTGTACTCTCTAGTCAAACGTTCTCATTCATGAAAGCGGAAGAGCATGCATTGCCGACTTTGGTCTATCGATGTTGTTGACCGAACTTGGTGCATCGACGTTCGCCACGTCCTTCCATGCACGGGGCACCTTACGATGGACAGCTCCTGAGTTACTTGACCTCGAAGTGCCCGAGGATGACCTTGATGACGACTCACCACACGTGTCGGCCACGACACAGAGCGACGTGTATTCGTTCGGGAGCATTATGTTCCAGGTCCGTCGGACCCACTCCCTTCTACACACCGGACTGCACATTCTCATATCCGTGTTGGACAGATTCTGAGTGGCAAGGTGCCCTACCATTATTACAAGCGCGAAGCGCAGGTCTTGCATGCCATATCAAAAGGGAAGACGCCGAGACGGTCGAGCAGCGCGCTTGTCACGGAATGTCGATGGATGTTCATACAACGGTGTTGGTCTGCGGTGGATACTCTGCGTCCCTCGAGCAAGAAGATCGTGGAATTTACCGGAGAGGAGCTTGTTGGTCATCGACTGCGGGAGATAGTCGCGCCTCCGCAGGTCGAGGACGTCAACGCACGGCCTCGCACGCGCGTCCTGGTCGAATCTACTGCAACATATCCACACCCTCCATCGGATGAGACACCAGCCCTAGCTCCCACTCCGTACCGACTACGGGGGATTGTGACGCCTGAGGATAGTGTCGACGCATGGCGTCGCACGCACATACCAGTCGAATCTACTGCAACACGCCTGCGCCCACCATTGGATGACCCCCGCTCCAACCCCGCACACACAAGCCCGGCACGCGAACGTCTTCACCTGCACTCTCTCCAACAGCTTCGTCAACGTCCGGGTTCGAGGGACAGCGACAGCGACAGCAGCGTTCCGGAAATCAATGTTGAGCCACCGGTAAGCGGTCCCGTTCTTGCACATGCACCGCACTAAAAATGTTTGCTGTCTGCGGGTATGCAGTCTAGATCTCCGTCACCGGAACTTGACCCACAGTTTTTGAGCCCCAAGGCCGCTAATCGACCATTACCGCAGGACGATCATGCAGGCAGGAACCTGGGGCCCGTTACCACCGAACCTAAGACGACTAGGACATATATACCACTTGTGACCCCCAGGTTCACTAATCGATCATTGCCACAGCTGGACTCTAAATACGTTACTACCCGAACTCCCTGGGTGCCTTCTATTCCTTGGCGACGAGGCATTATCCCCCCTCCAAGCATGAGGCCCATGTCCACCTCCAATACCAGGTCCAGTCTCAAAGGTGACCATCGTCGCGTGTATTCCGATCCCTCTTCCAACCCAAACCCGAACCCAGATCCTAGTCAGCCCCATAACGGTTATGTGCGGAGGCGCACGCAGAATCTGTCGACATCGATGGGACTGACGGTGCCAATAGGTGGGACGCAGGAGGCTGTGGCGTACCCGGCGTACCCAGCACCGCCGGGGGTGAAGTACCCGGCACCGCTCGTTCGCCCGGATTACAAGGATAGCAGAGACCGTGATCGGGAATGGAACAATGATCGAGATCGAGATCGAAATAGGGATGGGGAAGGAGAGAGGGACGGAGCGAAGGATAGTGCCATGGATGCCATCCGCGATTGGGATACAAGACTGAACGAGGACCTGACGCCACCGCCTGCACCGCTCCTACGGCCCATCCCACTTTTCCACTGAGACGAGGAACTGACGCGATCGCCACTGTCCCAAACTAGCTGACTTGCTTTTTCGATTCAGACGGGTGACAACTAATTGTGAATATTTTCTATCTTTATATGTGTACCATTTACTGTCCTTGGTGTGGCAACGGAGTGTAGGTCTGGTGGAGCTGGTATCACAAGTTGGTTGAATTTGGTTTGCCAGCGACGGTTTATCTATGTAACGGGTCGTCAGGTCATGTTGTATTCTGTCTTGGTCACGAGTTCGCTCACTTGCACTATTTATTCTCTTAGAACCTGCATTCCAGCGCTACTCAAGTACTCACCGCTGTCCAATTTATACCATTTGGTGTTGCCAGATACAAGGAAAACAAGGTTTTCTTTCGGTGGCTGTTGACACGCTTCGCTCGACAAGCTTGTTCTTTTTCACTCGCCCAATACCATCTCTACAAGCCACACAGAGTTGCTCACCACAATGCTCGCCGTCAAGAGTACGTCGCTGCTCGGCCCTTGTACGCTTACACCGTGCCATGCCCGATCACCCAGCGGTCAATCCGATCATCCCAGTTTAGATACCGCGATCCTGTCGAGTGCGAGCACGACGCGCACAAGGTCCTTAGGCTTCCAATGAAACTGGCCCGGTCGTTCTTGTGCAACGACACGACCTAGTGAGCTGTGGGAGCTGTGGGATATGCTTCTGAGCGAGCGATGACAGCATGGCCCACAGCCAATTCATCATACGACCTCCTTGATAACACAGCCGCTATACTGTACGTAAAGTTGTTTGTTCAAGTCTTGGCCTGTTTTCGCGTTGTTGCCTAAAATTACTAAAAATGCCCGCAAGCTTCGAGCAAGCCAACAATGTCCTAAACTGAGCGCCTGCGTCGTGCCCCATCAAGCTGAGGTAGTATAACCGGTGCTGGACAACACAACAACGTGCTCTTGCAAGTTATGATGCAAGCATCCAATAGGTACGGGTGCCGTTTCATTGTCTGAGCATATTGTTGATTGCTGCTGTAGCGGATGCTTTCCGAATGATCTCACCGATCAAGTTACTCGGGACGGTCATGATCCAGTCGCATCTGGTGGATTTGCAGATATCTATCGGGGGGTGCTTCAAGACAATACACAGTCTATCAGGGTACGCTTCCATTTTCTGATCTTCAGAACACTTCGCTGACACCGCCGCAGGTTGCCATCAAAGCTATCAAAACTTATTCGGGTGAGGATGTCAATCTTTCCAAGAAAAAAAAGGTAATGTTCACTCTTAACTGACTTGTTCAGAATGTTCTCCAGTGGGACTGACCCATAAATTTCAGCGTCTTTGGCGGGAGATCAAAGTGTGGTTGGATCTCAGACATGATAACGTTTTACCACTCCTTGGTACTACCATGGGTTTCGGCCGGTTCCCTGCCATGGTGTGTCCTTGGGTGGAGAATGGCGTACTAACGTCCTATCTTGAGGGCCGTTATGATAGCCTTTCTGTGATCGAGATTCTTGGCCTTGTAAGTCCCTCGGTGACCTCCGAGTCGTTGTAGGGAACCCTGACCATTGTCCCTATAGCTCACCAGTGTTGCCTCTGGCCTGCAGTATCGTGAGTGCTACGTTGGGTCACATCCCCTACTGTCAATTCTAACCCGCATCTCTTGCCTTGGTAGTCCATTCGCGTTCTGTCGTGCACGGCGACCTATCGGGCGTACGTATTGTCACACTATACCCACGTTACACCGTTCACCTGTACTCTTCAGTCAAATGTTCTCATCCATGAAGGCGGAAGAGCATGCATCGCCGACTTTGGTCTGTCGATGCTATTGACCGAACTTGGTGCATCGACGTTTGCCACGTCTTTTCATGCACGAGGCACCTTGCGCTGGACGGCCCCCGAGTTACTTGACCTCGAAGTGCCCAGGGATGACGCGGTTGAGGACTCGTCACACATGGGGCCCACAACGCAGAGTGACGTGTATTCGTTTGGGAGTATTATGTTACAGGTACGTTAGACCCTCCCCCGTCTGCGCCCTGGGCTGTACGTTCTCATGCGAGTGTTGAACAGATTCTGAGTGGCAAACTGCCATACCATTATTACAAGCGGGAAGGGCAAGTCTTGCATGCAATATCAAAAGGGATGACGCCGGAACGGCCGGGCACTGCACTGGTCACGGAGCGTCGGTGGTTGCTCATACAACGGTGCTGGTCTACCATGGATATCACTCGATCGCGCCCTTCGAGTGAGGAAATCCTGGAGTTCATTGAACAGGAGCATGCTCATTACCAATCGTGGGAGTTCGTGACGTACCTCGGGGATAGTGCAATGAAGGCGAATCATCACAGTGACGCTATTTCCCATTACTCGGCTGCATTAGCCCTTCATTCAACCGTGCCATCCAGCCTCTTTGTCAAGCGGAGCAAGGCGTACGTAGCAAGTGGTTTGTGGGAGGCAGCGTTGAATGACGCAAACAAGGTTTGTCTCTGCGGGTCATGCAAACTAGTCGTTGATAGATCATAATCAGGTGATTGAGCTTGATCCATCGTCCCCATGGGGTTACGAGAGAAAGCATGCAGCATTACACAAGGCGGGAGACTATACAAACGCGATTAAAGCATTCGAGACAATGCTTTCGAAGATCTCGCAATCGCCCGATCCGGAGATTCGCGGTGAGGGTATCGACATCATGCTAACGTTCACCTATTGATTGGCCTTCTCTCCTAGGGCTTTACCATCGGTACACAAATCCGAGCGAGACGAGAGTGGTGATCCAGACCACTGTTCAAGATACCATTCATGACTCTCCACGGGTGCTTATTAACACTATCTCTGGCCGCCTTGTGGATAAGTCGGAACAAGTCTCCGCACCGGAATCGCTCCCGGTTTTTAACAGGCTAATCTCCTCCATGACAACCAACATCGACCATGCCCGCATCGAGCAGGACATTGCACAGCACTATCGTTATGCCACGTTCTCGCACAAGTGGGACGACAATGAACCGTCGTTCGAGAAAGTCAAAGAGATCGTGGTTTATGATCTCGAGTCGTCTCCCACCAACGACAAGCTTCGAATGTTTTGCAAGATTGTGCGGGATGCCGGATTTCACTGGGCATGGTGCGATACATGTTGCATCAATAAAGCAGATCACTTTGCGCTCCATGAAGCCCTAGCTTCTGCGTTCAGGTGGTACCAAGGTTCTGCTCAGACGCTTGTTTTACTCCGTGGAGTTCGCTCTCCGTCGCAGCGCGGGGATCTTGTGAAGAGCATTTGGAACTCTCGCATCTGGGCATTCCAAGAATATCAAGCCTCTAAGGTGGTCCGGTTCTACAATGAAGACTGGACACTCTACTTGAACCTCGACATTCCCAACCACAAGGAATCACCCGAAATTCTCTCGGAGATGGAGGAGGCAACGGGCATCCCGGTGCAAATCTTGATGACCCTCCAGCCTGGCTTAAATGATATACGGGAGAAGCTATATCTAGCTTCCACACGACAAACGACTCTATTGGAGGATGAGGCATATGCACTGCTTGGGATGTTTTCTATCTCCTTGCCGGTGGTGTACGGTGAGGGGAACCAGGCACTTGGACGACTACTGTCGCAGCTTGTCACGAACTCAGGAGATGCGAGCATCCTCGCATGGACTGGGAAATCAGGCAGCTTTAACAGCTGTCTCCCAGCCCGCATCAGTGTGTTCAGCCAGCCGTTGACCTCACACATCCCGCCGGCCAGCGAAATGGAGAACATCACTGCCCAGTTTCGCAAATCGTCGCTCAACCTCAAATCGGTCAACGAATTATATGACCGGCTTGACCAGCTTCCTATTCCATCTTTCTTGGGAAAACGGATGAGACTCCCATGCATTACTTTCAAACTCGGGACATTGTCGGTTTCTCTGAGCAGGTCGGAACGAGTATTCCGTGCACGGACTCCCTTACTCGGGACAGTGGAAATTCGGACGGAGGAGGATCTCTCTCGATTCAACCGTCTATACCTCGTTCACCCCTGGATTGACTTTCTCCTCTACCGGCAGGCTGTCGGAAGCGTATTGGAGAGCCCTGTGGAGAGCTCAGACTCAGACGATCAATCTTCTACGATAGATGAGCTGTCTTTGCTCCCAGATCCTCCCATTACCACTCTTGCAGCACCACGTTCACGTGTGGCGCAACTCGCCTCCCGCATTCGGCTGTTGTTCGGTAGACAGGCAGCCCCACGCCCTGGAGATGGCGCACGTGTTCGGTCACCGTCACTTCTATCGGAGACGGACAAAATGATATTCGCGTTCCGAATGCTTGCTCTCCTGACTCAACCGTTTGGCGCGTTGTTGCTCGCACCCAGCAGCGATGCGCCGGCATACTACAGGAGGGTCGCTACAGAGAGTCTGATTACTGTCCAGGTCCAGGAGATCACTCCGGCGGTGTTGAACAAGTTGATAGAGAGTGTGTCTGTATTAGATGTACTTTGAGGACGGCTGTTGCGCCCATGCCACTCGTGCAGGCAATCATTTCCGTTTCCCAGCTTGTCCTAGCAATGCCCTAGGTTTTCGGTTCTGCGATCGTGATGGACAGTTCGAGATCGTCGTGTTGCATGCATTGGAACGCCCACTCGTGTCATCGTTAGCTTCACCCTTCATCCTTACGAGCGCACTGTTGTCTACATATCACCCGTACAAATGCAACTCCGTCTTTGTGTATATTCACCACCTCTTTGATCAACCCTACAATATTCGTGGTTACACTCTGACCAACATCGGAAGTAGTGTCCAAGCGTCGAAACTAGGGACGTACCAGCCACGTCGGTACCAAGATACACAGGCTCCTGGCTTACTGACGACGACAACGTTGGAAACCTAGGGGCATAGGCTGGTCTGGACGACTCGCAGACGACGACGATGCCAGCAAGTTTTGAGACAGGAATTGCAAAGCTAAAGCAATTGCTCCCACAAACGATGGGTCATTCTTGATCCAGCCACTCCACGGCTGTTTCCAGGATGCCCTGAGGCTGAACAAGCTTTCAATGAACCCGGCAAGGTTCAACGAACGTCACGGATGGTGAAGGATCGCTCTATGACCAATCCCAAGAATAGCCAGGTGAATCGTGATGGAATCATTGGGCCATCCTGGGAATCGGAAGACGTCATGGTACGAGGACAATGGAGGGAATCTTCCCTGGACATTCTTGAAGAATCCCTTGGGAGCTGCATGGTGGTATGCTCAACGACCGATGGTCAGGGGCCACGGCACCGCATACCACACTGGCCAAAAGGACTGAACTGAACGTGTGCGTGAAGCCTGTGTTTGTTCATATTTTCACGTTGTTGCCTGGTCCCACAGATGGTTACTACACGAAATCCTATTGATAGCACTACAATATGCTTATATGAAAAGCAACTCCGTTGTTGTTCCCTCGTTAATGAACCACGCATTCGATCGAAACGAGCTCCTGCAAATTGAGATGCTCACATTCTACAAGTACGAGTGCCTTCATGCCATTTCATCGTCCATGAACTCATGCTAAGATTTGCCTTAGAGAACGCTTTCCGAGTGATCTTTCCAACCAGGTCAGTCGGGAAGGTCATGACCCAGTCACATCTGGTAGATTGGCGTACGTCTACCGAGGGATGCTCCAGCACAATGGACAGTCCATCAGAGTGCGCTTCTTTTTGGTAGTCAACGAATCAATGAGCAGACACCGTTACCACAGGTTGCTATCAAAACCATCAAAGCTTACTCGGGTGAAGATGGCAATTTTTCCACGAAACAAAATGTAATGCACTGTCTCCCCCAACTCACCTTCACATCGCTCTCTTTGCTGTGGCAGTGGGACTGACTTTGTGGACCCCACAGCGTCTTTGGCAGGAGATCAAATTGTGGCTCACACTCAGACACGCCAATGTTTTACCGATCCTCGGAACAACCATGAGTTTTGGCCAGTCCCCTGCCATGGTCTTTCCCTGGGTGGAAAATGGCACACTGACGTCTTATCTCGAGGACCGTTATAATAGTCTCTCAAGGGATCGGATTTTTGTTCTAGTATGTCTCTTGGTCATCTCGTGGAGAACGGACCTGATCCAGTCCCCACAGCTCAACGATGTCGCTTCTGGTTTACAATATCGTGAGCGCACCAGATCGTTTTACATTTGGGGCACTGCCAATTCTGAGCAACGTGTTCTACAGTCCATTCACGTTCTATCGTGCATGGGGATCTATCTGGGGTGTGTATTAACACACTCACATACATTCACGTTATTATTACACTGACTCGCACTTACAGACAAACGTTCTCATTTGCGAAAATGGGAAAGCCTATATTTCCGACTATGGCCTATCGATGTTATTGACTGAACTCAGGAGATCGACGCCCTTCCACGTATTGGACACACTACGTTGGACAGCTCCCGAGTTACTTGACCTCGAGATACCCGAGGATGACATGGACGAGGAATCCTCACGCGTGGCTCCCACAACACAGAGTGATGTGTATTCGTTTGGAAGCATCATGTTACAGGTCTGTGGAACCACTCTTCTCCCCTCCGTACCATGCTTTACTTATACGTGCGTTGGACAGACTCCGAGCGGCAAGGTCCCGTACCATTATTACAAGCATGAACTGCAGGTCTTGTATGCAATATCAAAAGGGAAGACTTCGCTGCGGCCAAGCGGTATCGCCGGTTGGCTGATCACGGAGCGTCGATGGATGTTCATACAACAGTGTTGGTCTACCGTGAATATCACTTGGTCTCGCCCTTCGATTGAAGAGGTCGTGGAGTTTATTGAACAGGAACTTGCCGATTGCCAACCGCGGGAGATCGTGACGCCCACGCCCTCCGGGGACATTGACCACCCGTCACTCCTCGCTGGCAACCCGCGCCACCGTCGACGTCGCTGCCGGAGGATTCGTTCAAAGTACCCTCCTTTTGCTGTATCACATAAAGAAGCCCACCCTGGTTCCGCACCACCCACCTCTGACGCTGAGTCCATTTCTGAAAGGGACCGTCGTAGCGCACATTCCGATACCCCGTCCAACCACAACTCGAATCCAGATCTGGATTGGTCCCAGAATGACGACGCCCGGATACACAGGAGGGTGTTTTCAATGGGCACATCCGACAGGTATGGGTGCTTTCTCATATCCATTAGCTCGTGTTGATTGCCTTAGTAGATGGTCTCCGAATGATCTCACCAATCAGGTTACCCGAGAAGGTTATGATCCCGTCGCATCTGGTGGATTCGCGGATATCTATCGGGGCATGCTTCAACAGGACAATGGACAGTTCATCAAAGTGCGCTTCTCTTTGGTGAGCAACAATGCAATTAACAGGCACCGTTTCTGCAGGTTGCCATCAAAGCCATCAAGACTTACTTGGACGAGCACGACAATCTTTCCAAGAAACAAAGGGTAGTCCTTTTCGCTCCCAACTCACCTCTCCACATCACTTTCTTTCTTGCTGAGCTTGTGGGACTGAGCTTGTGAATCTCATAGCGTCTTTGGCAGGAGATCAAAGTGTGGCTGGATCTCTGTCATGATAACATCTTGCCCCTCTTAGGGACAACCATGGGATTTGGTCGATTTCCTGCCATGGTGTGTCCCTGGGTAGAGAATGGCACCTTGACGGTGCACCTCAAGCACCGTTATGGCAGTCTCTCTGTGGTTGAGATTCTTGTTCTAGTAAGTCTCTTGGTGACCTCGTCAGTGGGGAAATGGTCCTGACACCAGTCGCCATAGCTCAATAATGTCGCCTCTGGTTTACAGTATCGTGAGTGCACCAGACCAGGTTATATCCAAGCCATGATGAGTTCAGGTAAGATCTTTTACAGTCCACTCATGTTCCATCGTGCACGGTGACCTATCGGGAGTATGTATCGTCACGCCCAGATGTACTCATATCACTCCACTAATTCTAATCGTCCAGTCAAACATACTCATTCATGGAGATGGAAGAGCGTGTATTGCCGACTTTGGTCTATCGATAGTATTGACGGAATTCGGGGGATCGACGTTCGCCACGTCCTGCCATGCACGGGGGACTCTACGTTGGATAGCCCCCGAATTACTTGACCTCGAGATACCCGAGGACGAGATGGGCGAGGAATTGCCACACGTGGCTCCCACAATGCAAAGTGATGTGTATTCGTTTGGAAGCATCATGTTACAGGTACGTGGTACCCTATGTATCATCGCACGTTTTCTCACGTGTGTTGGACAGATTCTGAGTGGCCAGGTTCCATACCATTATTACAAGCACGAAGGGCAGGTTGTACTTGCAATAGCAAAAGGGAAGATGCCGAGATGTCCTAGCAGTGAGCTGGTTACGGAGGGTCGATGGTTGTTCATACAGCGGTGTTGGTCTACCGTTGATATCCCTCGGTCGCGCCCTTCGAGTGAGGAGATTGTGGCATTTATTGGCCAGGAACTTGCCAATCGCCAATTGCGGGAGATCCTGACACCCATAGCCCTCGAGGACATCAAGAATCCATCCACTGAAACACGCTCGCAGCTGCCACCGGACGTGACATCAACCCCGGTTCTCTGTCCGCCCTAACCACTACCCCCCATTGTTCCCGCCCGCGTCCACACGCTTTCTGATGGCCATCGTATGTCCTCTGCCTCTCGCGGACCCGATGAACCAGAAATTATTCGCCCGATACCGATACAACCTAGCCCGACTATATCTCCTCGGCCGATCAGTGTCCCTATCGATGACACATGGATCCCAAGAGCCGATTCTCGCACGTCTTACACCTCTATTCCACCTCCGCACGAACTCCAACGGATGCACTCACCCGGTTCCGTCGCCAGTGAACTCCAGGATCGTCGACCTACCCCTCAATCAGAGCCTACACCAGTCCCGCCGCCCAGCCGGTCGCGCGATTATGGTCATCAGTCATCCGTTCCACCATTGGACGACCCTGTGTCCAGCGCCGCACGCGCTCGTACGCCAGTCGAGTATTTTCGCCAACGTCCTGGATCTGGGGGCAGCGGCACCATTCCCGACATCATCGTTCAGTCACCAGTGAGCCTGCACCTGCACCTGCACCAACATCAATACCAACATTATCACCACTATCCACCCCACTTGGGCTCTCATCCTCCGTTTCAATCTCAATCTCAGCCTCACCCCCAATCGCACCACCGCCACCATTCGCACGACGCCGTCCCGCGGGCACCATATACTCCCTTGCCAGTAGGCTTTGCCCTCTACCCGCCAGGATACGGCACAACCTCCCACTCCAAGTCTGGTCCTGAACGGGACCCTCGTCGCGCGTATGCAAACCCCATCCCACACCCGAACCCGGGCGCGGACCCGGGTTGGTCCCAGAACGGGTATGTGAGAACGCGCACGCAGGGGTATGACGCTTCGCCGGTGCCGGCGGGAGTGACGTACTCAGCGCCGCCCGTTCGTCTGCATACGTCGCATCGGCATCATAGGGATTGGGATAGAGTTAGAGAGAGAGATCAGGATTGGGATCACGACAGGTTCAGGGACAGGGAGAGCGCTCGAGACGTTGGCGACTGGGATTGGGAGCGGGACAGGGATTGGGAGAGGAGGCGCAACCCAGTGAGGGACTACCACCGTGAACGCGAACGCGAGAGAAATCGAGACAGAGACAGGGTGCAAGACACGGGATCCGACGAGGAACTGACGCGATCGCCTGCACCGCTTCAACGACCGATCTCTTTCTTTGATTCAGACAAGGAATGACGAACGGCTCGTTGATTTACATCTTCTGGTGCCGTTTTGCTTTTCCACGTATGCCTGTGATCACTTGTTGTCGTGCCCTCCTTTTGTTAGTTCTATGCACTCCACTCCTTATTCTTTTCTCGTCTTGCATTCTCGTTGATTGTTGGGTTTGATAAGTATAGCATGCGTCGTGTATGCTTGTTGCAGTCCTCCAAATGTAGTGCATATCGCCTCTGGTGTGTTCGCTCTGGCCTCTCATGTATGTACGACTTGGTCTCTGACCGTTGAACAAGTTCAACACAAAGCTTGATATCAACGTGTTCGATCACTCAGCGGCCGATCCGATCATCTCTCAGTTAGGAGCAGTCTTTGTCAAGAAACGCGAGCGCGCGCGCCGGGCGTGGGGTACGGCGGGTGGGTCAGCTTGGACGTCTTGGGCAACGATACGTACAGCTGCACGACCTAGTGGGGTATTCTCAACGACGAGTGATTGCGTTCCCTCGTACAAGCGTTACGAAGGTTGTTTGCTCTAGTTTTGAGCTATTTTTCATTGTTGTGAAGCATGTGAGCAGGAGCGACTCCAGACAGTGCTCGCAAAGCCTTGATGCACACACTCTACGAGTATGGGTTCCCTCGAATGCTGCCTTATCGTCTATGAGCTCATGCCGATTACCTTAGAGAACGCTTTCCGAACGATCTCACCAATCAGGTCACTCGGAATGGTCACGATCCAGTCGCATCTGGTGGATTTGCGGACATCTATCAAGGGGTGCTTCAAGACAATAGACAATCGACCAAAGTACGCCTCTTTACTCCTGACAAACAAAACAATTAAATAACAGACACCTTTGCTGTAGGTTGCCATCAAAGCTATCAAGACTTATTCGGGCGAGGACGACAAATTTTCCAAGAAACACAAGGCAAGCATTGCATTCCTCTCTTGCTGTGCCTGTTGGACCGACCTTGTTAAAGCGTCTTCGGCGGGAGATCAAAGTGTGGCTGAACCTCAAGCATGACAACGTCTTACCATTCCTCGGGACAACCATGGGATTTGGCCGATTCCCTGCCATGGTGTGTCCCTGGGTGGAGAATGGCACGCTGACGTTGTATCTCGAGCACCGTTATGATAGTCTCTCTGTGATTGGGGTCCTCAGTCTAGTATGTCTCTTTCTGACCTCGTCGGAGAAGGACCTGAGCCCAGTACCCATAGCTCAACAATGTTGCCTCCGGCCTACAGTATCGTAAGTGTGATAAGCTGGGTTATAACCGACTTAATATCTCTTGCAGTCCATTCATGTTCTGTTGTGCACGGTGATCTATCAGGCGTACGTACCATCGCTCTTATGTATAGTCACCATTTACCTATCTTCTCCAGTCAAACGTTCTCATTCACGAAAGCGGGAGAGCATGCATCGCCGACTTTGGTCTATCGATGTTATTGACCGAACTTGGGGCATCTACATTCGCCACGTCCTTCCATACTCGGGGCACCCTACGTTGGGCAGCTCCCGAATTACTTGACATTGAGGTGCCCGTGGATGACATGCACCAAGAATCACCACGTGTGACTCCTGTGACACAGAGCGACGTGTATTCATTTGGGAGTGTGATGTTACAGGTAGGTGGGATCCACTCCACTCTCCTCTCCTGCGTACCGCACTACACACATTCATATGTGTGTTGGACAGATTCTGAGTGGCAAGGTGCCGTACCATTATTACGTGCGCGAAATGCAGGTGATGCATGCAGTTTCGAGAGGGATGACGCCAACACGGCCGAGCAGTTCGTTGGTTACGGAGCATCGATGGATGTTCATACAACGGTGTTGGTCTGAGTCGCGCCCTTCGGGCGAGGAGATTGTAGTGTTTATTGAACAGGAACTCGCTGATTGCCAATCGCGGGAGATCATGATGCCCGTGGTCCCACAATCTCCCACGACCGTCCCAACTGTAGCACCCACGCACCCGCCGCCAGATGACCCCACGTCTAACACCGCACAAACCTCGTCACTGGCTGCCCTAGATTGTCCCGCACCTTCAGCACTATCGCGTACGTCTTCTGAACTACTCACTTGACTGCACTGAGTACACTGTAAATCAATTATTGTTAGTGGATGTCCACTCCACTACACCAGATCTTACACTCCATATTGTCAAAGCTGATGACCAGTATGTTGCTAGAGGAGATTTTGGTGACGTGTATAGGTGTTGGTATCATGATGGTTCGCCAAAGGAGGTCCGAGTCTGGAATTTGACTCACGTTGCCTGCTAATTACCTCTTTGCCAGGTTGCAGTAAAGGCGCTCCGATTCGGGTTCGCAACAGACGGAGATCATAGCAAAGGATTCACCAATGTGGTTAATCTCATCGACAGTTAATAAATGCAGCCTGACCTCCTTCATAGATGCTCCGTCGAGAGCTTGGGATTTGGAGGAGACTCAATCACATAAATATTGTTCCGTTTTTAGGGATCGCATATGGGTTTGGGATGCATGGCGCAATGTCATTGGTATCGCTATGGATGCCCAACGGACCACTCCACCGTTTCTTAGAGAAGCACCATGATAATCTAGATTTGGGGCATCGACTTCAATTTGTGCGCCCACTGAGCATTATCACCCACTTTGTGTCTGCTAAACCTACACGATAGCTGCTGGATATTGCCAACGGGTTGCACTACTGTGCGTGCCGGTTTTTCATTACCATGACTGGAGAAAATAACACATCACAGTGCATTCTTTTCCAATCGTCCATGGAGACCTGAACTGCGTACGTCAGGGTAAAGATTCGCTGCATCCGCCTTGTCTAATGAATGGATAGAATAATGTGCTTCTCGATGCGGATTACACCGCGCGGTTATTCAATTTTAGACACCCTTCATTAGATGCAAATATCCCCGAAGCATTGGTTTATCTGAAGGGATCCAGCGCACGACCAGGAGCGTTGCGCTGGATTGCACCAGAGCAACTTGAGCCAGACGACACGTTCTGCCGCACACCAAAGAGCGATATATGGACGTTTGGTTGTATGTTCCTTCAGGGAAGTTGGATGCATGCAAAATCCTGGCCCTCGCTGATACCCTTGCAGGTGTTGTCTGGAAAAAAGCCATGGTCGGAAGTCCGTGAAAACGCGGCCATAATCTTTCGATTAGCAAAGGGACATAAGCCAGGCCGACCAGACTCTCCAATTCTCGATGACTCACATTGGAACTTCATTCAGGATTGCTGGTCAGCAATGGAGGAGCGACCTACTACTCAGGTGGTAATTACCACCATTCACCGGTTCTTGAATCACTGTCCAGAGACACGTCCCCTCTCTGATTTGATCAATACACGGCCAAGTCAGGCTGATTCCTCGGTGGATGCCTTGACGTCGTCTCTCAGCCACATTACCGCTGACCCAAGGAAGAGCGTCAACGTAAATGACGAAGATGATCAGGAAAGGCACAAAATTCGTGCTCGTAGACTATCCTGGCCCAGCGGGTTGCCACCCAGCCCTTTCCTTGCCACCCCATCTACACCATACACCAGAAGTCGATCCTTTGATGGTGGCTCCCGGGAACCCGCCCCCCCGTGGGCTAGCACATCTTCATACTTGCAGATCCACCCCCTTCTAAACGGAGAGGTGGACTTTTACTTTGACCTCGCCTTGCCAACCTTTTCCCCCCTCTTATGGTCTACCACGGTCTCCGCCGACAAGCTCCGTGAGCCCGCTACGTATCCGTCTGTCGCGTGGATGCGCATCACGCATGATGCCATCAAGGAATGGCCGATTGATTTAAAGTTTCAGGATGACGGAAACACCGCTCCCGCTGTGCAGCCCCCGATCACGCTTGGCGATGTCCTCTACGTGATCCATTCCTCCCTCCACAGACAGATCACACATCAAGACTGGGCTCGGCTCAGCATATCCAAGGAAACTGAGATCACACATGCGTATACTCGAAGGTTCCGGAGTGCCCCATCGTCAGCGCAGGTGGAAGCGAGCCGAGGAGTGAAGCGCGTTGACTATCTGCTGGATAAACACGTCTTCAAAAGGTTGATCAGAACACACGTTGAAGATGACCACTGGAAACTGATCACCTTCTGAACGCCGCGTTTCTGATGATGACGAGTATCTCTGATGGTTTATTTATATACCCCCCCTCATACCTGCCCACGATAGAGTCGGATAGACAAGGGACGGTATTTGTACCAAGTACATTACACGCTTGCAATCAGCTATTTGACATACAAGGAGAGTAAAGATAACACATCAGAGAGTCAGCGGACCCACCTGCGCACCGAAGCATTACATAGTAAGGAAAGATTACAAACGTCGATCTCACAAGATGCACCACCATCTTTACAAGCCACCCCCCCACTCCATGGTCTTGTTCACTGCAAAGCTCACCGTCAGCCGCAATGCGTTGCTGCTTGGCCCAACGCTCAACCCGTACTCGCCCCGTCCGATCACTCAATGGCCGATCCAAGCGTTCCAATAGGACACCTGGGTGTTGTCCAGCGCCAACACGATGGGCAGGCAGGCGCCAGGCGACTGGGTGGAATGCACGAGGTGTCCTCCAGCACTGTCTGTTCAGCCACAGTACAAAAATAAGGATCGGGAGTGGGAGTAGGAGCAGGGCAAAAAATCGAGATGGAGATGGAGAGACAGGGATAGAAAGAGGGACAAAGAGAATGGCAAAGCCAGAGACGCCGTTCGCGATTGGGAGAAGAGGCAAGACCCTAAGGCTCGACGGGGAACTGACGCGGTCGCTGCTCGCCCCATCCCGTACTCCCGCGTTCGATCACTCAGCGGCACCGCGATCTTGAAGTCGAGCACCAGCATGACTCATCCACGAGCGTGCGCGCCAGGTGCTGGGCCCTTGGGCTCGCCGAACACGCGGGGCAGCGGGTGGGTCAACGCAGCCGACCAAGAAGTTTTGAGCTGTTTTCGTATAGTTGACCTCATTCAGTCAGGGCGGCATAGCCACACTAGAGGCTGTACTATGTATGCAATGATGAATCGGTGCTGGACGACCGTACAACAACGTGCACTTGCGAATTGTGATGCACACGTCCAATAGGTATGAGTGTGGACTTATTTTCTGCGAGCTCACGCAGATTGCCTTCAGAGGACGGTTTCCGAACGATCTCACCAATCAGGTCACTCGGGACGGTCAAGATCCAGTCGCATCTGGTGGATTCGCGGATATCTACCGAGGGACACTTCAAGATAATGGACAGCCTACCAGAGTGCGCTTTTATTTTGTGATTCACAACACGATGAGCAGATACCGTTAGTGCAGGTTGCCATCAAAGCTATCAAGACTTACTCGTGCGAGGACGGCAATATCTCCAAGAAACAAAAGGCAGGTACTGCACCATCCTCTTTCCGTGCTTGTATAACCTTGCGAATTCCACAGCGTCTTCGGCGAGAAATCAAAGTATGGCTGAACCTTAGACATGACAACGTTTTACTGCTCCTCGGGACATCCATGGGATTTGGCCGGTTCCTTGCCATGGTGTGTCCCTGGGTGGAGAATGGCGCACTAACGTCTTATCTCGACAACCGTTATGATAGTCTCTCTGTGATTGAGCTTCTTGATCTAGTAAGTCTCTTGGCGACTTGCTTCCGGGGGACGGATTTGACCCCAGTCTCCATAGCTCAACAATGTTGCCTCTGGCCTACAGTATCGTGAGTGCGCCAGATCGATCCTAATTACTGTCGATTTCAAAGAACACCTTTTGCAGTCCATTCATGTTCTGTCGTGCACGGTGACCTATCGGGCGTACGTGTCGTCGCATCAATATAGAATCACCATTGACCAGTACTCTCCAGTCAAATGTTCTTATCCATGAAAGTGGGAGAGCATGCATTGCCGACTTTGGTTTATCGATGTTATTGACCGAACTTGGGGCATCGACGTTCGCCACGTCCTTCCATGCACGAGGCACCCTACGTTGGACAGCTCCAGAACTACTTGACCTCGAGGTACCCGAGGATTACATGGACGGGGAATCGCCACGCGCGGGGCCCACGACACAGAGTGACGCGTATTCATTTGGGAGCATCATGTTACAGGTGTGTGACCTTCGTACCGCACTGCACGTTCTTACACGCGTGTTGGACAGATTCTGAGTGGCAAGGTACCGTACCATTATTACAAGCGCGAACTACAGGTCCTACATGCAATATCAAAATGGATGTCGCCGGTGCGGCCCAGTATCGTACTCGTCACGGAGCGTCGATGGACGTTCATACAGAAGTGCTGGTCCGTTGTGGATATTTCCCAATCACGCCCTTCGAGCGAGGAGATTGTGAATTTTATCAAGGACGAACTCTCTGCTAATCAAGAACGTAAAGATGCACCCTCCCAAATTCAGCCGTACGTGAATGATTGTGGTGCACATTCCTCGTTACCCACACTGGTCACAGAACGCCGTCTGTACGTGCGGCCGAGACAAACTTATATGCGCCACCACTTCCTGTGCCATCGCATGTTGTTCCTGTCCACGTTCACACATCTTCTCGTGGACATCGTACGCTATCTCCACTCCGTGAGCCCGATGAACCAGAAACCACTCGCCAGATTCCGATCCAACCTGGCCCGATTCTATATACCCAACTTGTCAGCGTCCCTAACGGGTAGATCCCAAGAGTCAATTCTCGCACATCTTACGTCTCTGTGCCACCCCCGCACGAACTTCGACGGACGCCTCCACCTGGTTCTGTCACTGCCGAACTTCAAGATCGTCGACCTACCATTCAATCAGAGCCTACCCCAGTCCCGCCACCTGTCTGGTCGCGCGATCATGCTTACCAGCCACCCGTTCCGCCATCTGTTCCGCTTGGCCACATGTCCTCGATTGGATCTAGTGCTTCTACACATATCTCACAATACGATCTGGTGAACAAGTGCAAGATTTGTGCCGGGAGAGCAAGAAATGGGAGCCAACCATTCAGGGAGAGTACATCCAGAAACGAGCATCACAATACAAAACCCCGCCATTCTAACAAGACAGAAGCACAAAGAATCGCCGAACAGTGGCGCAGAGATCGGGCTCGGTCCCAGAACTACTATATGAAGACGCGCACGTCGAGGCAGATAGACCCTATGGTACAAGTGGGTAGAGCGTACGATGCTGTGATGTATCCGGCGTACCCGGCATTGCCGATGGTGAAGTACCCGCCGCCGCCGCCTGTTTGTCCACAGTCCAAGGATAGGTATCAAGACAAGGATCAAGATCGAGATAAAGAAGGGGACTTAGGAGAGGGCAAAGAAGGGACGAACGGGATGACAAAGCCCACATCCTATGGTCACTTTGTACAGATGTTATTGACCAGCCTTGGTGTATTTAGGCCGATGTAATATAAACACCCGCTCAGGCTGTCATGGAGACTGACATGTACTATGGACTAATGCTGACAACTGGAATGACGATCAGGCTGAATGTCAGGAGGGTTAGAATTGTCCAGTAGGTACAATTTGACCAGACTGAGGAGACTCAAAGGTATCGTGCACTGCCCAGGCCCGATATGAAGACATGGACGCCGGGTAGTAGTTTGACCAATGTTCAAGTTATCGAGAGGGCCTATCAAATCCTTACCCTCACAATCACGAGTCCGCGCTGCACTTTCATCGTTCACCTTGTCGCAGTTCCATGGACCAGGTGAAATACCTATAGCTCAACATGGCCTACGTACGACGCTTCGTTATACCCCAATCACAGCCGATTCTAAGCAACAGTGTTTTTGCAGTCCATTTACGTTCTGTCGTGCGTGGCGACCTATCGGGCGCACGTATCATCTCCCAGATATAATCACGTTATCCCAATTACCTACATTCTTCGGTCGAACGTTCTCATTTGCGAAAACGGGATAGCACACATCGCTGACTTTGGTCCATCGATGTTGTTGACCGAACTCGGGAGATCGACGTTTGCCACGTCCTTCCATTCTCGGGGCACCCTGCGTTGGACAGCTCCCAAGTTGCTTGATCTCGAGGTACCCGAGGATGATGTGGACAATGACTCGGAGTTGCCACGTTTAGCGCCCACGACACAGTGATGTATATTCGCTTGGGAATATCATGTTACAGGTACGTGGTACTTGCTCTCCTACACATTGCACCACACTTCCTCATTCGCGTGTTCGACATATTCTTAGTGGCTAAGTGCCATACCATGATTACAAGCGCGAAGGGCAGGTCGTCCATGCAACATCGAGTGGGAGGGCACCGGTGCGGCCAAGCGGCGCGCTGGTCACGGAGCGCCGATGGATGTTCATACAACGGTGTTGGTCAACCTAGACATCGCCTAGTTACGCCCTTTGAGCGAGGAGATTTTGGAGTTTTCCGAGGAGAAGCTTGCTAGTTGCCGACCGCCCGATATCGTGACGGACACGTCCCTCGAGGGCGTCGACGATGCATTGGCTGGCACGTCCGTCACCGCCAAATCCACTTCAACACGCCAGCACCCGTCACCGGATGAAACATCAGCCCGGTCCATCCGTCCCGACACCAGCTTCCCCTCGAGTATCCTCGTCAACGTCGAGCCACCAGTGAGCATCTCCGTTCCTGCACATTTGTCGCACTGACGACGTTTGCCGTCTGTGCATGTATGCGGACATGCAGTCCAAACCTGAGACGACACCACCAGAGCCAGAGTTACCAAAGTTTTTGAATCCCGAGGTCGCTATTCAACCGTTGCTGCGGGGTGATGACCTGGGGGCCAGCACCACTGAACCTAAGGAGATCTACCGCTTGTGAGCCCTGGGTTTGATCGTCGATCGATTATTGCCGCTACCGGATTATTTAGATGACACCAGTGGGCACCTTATTACCCAGGGGGATGGGGCATTGCTCCCTTCCCACCTAGCCCCAAGGGAGACCATCGTCGCCCGTATTCCAATCTCAACCTCTCTTCCAACTTGAACCCGTACCGGGATCTTGGCCGGTCCCAGAGCAGTTACGTGCAGACCCGCATGCAGAACTCGTCGACGTCGATTAGCCATACAGTGCCGGCGAGTGGGACGTAGGAGGCTGTGGCGTACTCTACGTACCCAGCATTGCCGGAGATGAAGTACGAAGGATGGGAGGGAGGAAGCCGAATTCAAGGCCAAGAGATTCTACGATGGCCTGAGCATGACGCGACCACCTGAACGGCGGCGTGTCCAGTTCTCAGAGGGTACCAACGCGATTCGCCAAACCCCTGATTTCCGAGGAACCAAACAAGTCACCCCGCTTGCAAAGCTCTGGCAGATGGGTACTTCATTGAGTCCATGTTTAGGTTGCAAGTAATATTCTTCTCTGCGCTGTCTGGTATGGCTGTTCGCTCCTGTGTACTGCTTGGTCTCAGAACATATAAATTTGTTCACCGTATCCAAGTACAATTCAACGTCGTCTTTTACGGATCCCTCGACAGTTGTCCATTCGCTTGTTCAAAAAGATATAGTACAAAACACACCAGTTTCCATTGCACAAGACGCACCACCTCTACAACCCACTCCATTCCACAGTCTTGTCCACCACAAAGCTTGCCGTCAACGGCAACACGTCGCTGCTCGGCCCAATGCTCACCCCGTACTCACCCCGCTCAATCACCCAACGGCCGATCCGATCGTCCCAATAGGACACTGCGATCTTGTCGAGCGCTAACCCGACGCGCATGCGGACGCCGGGCGCGAGGTCCTTGGCCTTGCCAAACGCGCGAAGCAGGCGCGGCGGGTGGGTCAACTCGGACGTCTTGGGCATCGACACGTACAGCTGCACGACCTCGGAGCCGGCGACCGAGCCAGTGTTGGTCACTGTGACCGTGGCCGTCAGACTGAATTCGCCATTGGTGATGGTGGGCGTGGACAGCTCGAGGTCGGAGAGTGCAAACGTGGTGTATGAGAGACCGTGTCTGTGTACGGACAACGTCAATTGGGCTCGTTTGCTTGGCTTGGCAGACAACTCACCCAAATGCAAACTGCGGGGCGATACCGCGGTGTTGGAAGTGTTTGTAACCCTATAGGAAACGATTAGTTACGCCCACGTTGATGCACACGCGGAAGATACGTACGACGAACAGGTCTTCTCCATAACGCAGGGCGCCGTTCTCAGAATGGAAGTGTCCGTGAGCAGCGACATCCTCGAGTTTCTTGGGGAACGTAAGGGATAGCTTGCCGGATGGATTCTTCTTCCCGAAGAGAACATCAGCGATGGCATCGCCAGTTGCGTTTCCGAGGTACCAAGAATGGACAATGGCTGAAGCAGAGTCTGCCCAGGGCAGTGTTATCGACGAGCCCTGCCCATTATCGGTACATCTCAGTGAACACAAATAATATTAAGCTATCAAACTTACGGATTGCGTGACTACAACCGTCTTTGGATTTGCAGCCAGCACCTTGGTGATCAACTCGTCAGTTCGACCGGGAAGAGCCAGTGTCTTTCTATCGTAGCCCTCCGTCTCCCAATCTGCATTGAGACCGACAACGGCAATAACAGCATCCGCCTCCGATGCCAGCTTGACGGCTTCAGCCATCTTCACATCGGGATCTTGGACTTCTGCCCCGCCAAGACGAACACCTGGGTTGCTGTCTTGCACCGTTTCGTCTTCATCGCCATCTGCAGGTGCTCTGACGTTGCAGAACTCAACAATGATGTTGTAGCTAACGCCAGCCTTGAGATTGACCCTACCCTTCTCCTCTTGCGAGCCGCTGTTGAAGAACGAGTCCCCACGATGCTGACGCGTCCAGTTATCGATGACCAGCTTGCCATCAACAAAGAGCTGGAAGGAAGGCAGGTCAGAACAGCGTAAAGCTACGGCGGGAAACGGGATATCCACCTTGGCCCTTCCGGATACAGTCAGTCCGAATTCGAACGTACAGTCACGGGCTCTGGGCTTCAGCCGGCCTTCGAGTTTCATAGTCCACCTGCGGGTGATACCCTTGGGTGCGGAGGTGCTGATGAAGATGCGGGTCTCGTCCACAAGGCGCGATTCGTAGGGTAAGCTTAGAGCAGTCATGCTCTCGTCGCTTTCGTGCGCATACCAAGTACCAATCCATCCGCGCTCCCCTGATGGTGTCGTAAGTTCAAAGTCAAGAGTGGGCATCTCCATGTATGCTAGTCCAATGGTCAGCTAGTTGTCTTGGGAATTTTTTTAAAAAAACGACGTACTGCTGGCGCCCTCGCTGTAAGTAACCTCGACGTCGGGTGGAAGTGCATTAACGATACCCTGATATGGCGAAATAAAGTATGAAGGTTTCAGGGCGGCAGAACCACCACCAGATAAAACGACAGCTTGTGCATTGCCACCAACAAGCGCGATCTTCTTCAACTTTTGGGGCTGAAGAGGTAGGAGATTGTTGTCGTTCTTCAAGAGGACAATGGACTCCGCCGCGAGCTTGCGCAAGAGAGCTTTGTCTTCCTCACTCTCCACAGTCCGTTCGATACCATCCCCGTCTAAGATCTGAAGGAGAGATTAATACGCGTTACGAATGTGGTGGTTTGGTGTACTTCTGGAGATTCTTGCGCGACTCGTTTGGCTAATTCGAGCACTTTTTTCGCTCGCTCTTTGACGGTCCGAACCGCAATTTTCCGGGACACAATTGATCGGTTCATGAGATCGAGCGAGCGCCATTTGTTTGTCCCCGGCATCTCGAGGTCCAATCCAGCATTTATACTAAGGTCAATGCTGTAGATCCCAAACCTGAAGAATGGGTTTCGCTCAATGGACATTGTCATCCTCAGTCGAGATTGACGAATTCATACCAATCACTCATGATCAACCCATCGAACTTCCATTCGTTGCGGAGGATATCTTGAAGTAAGTGACGGTTCTCAGGCGCGTGGGTGCCGTTGACACGGTTGTAACTAAGAATGCGAACAAAGAATGATCGGTAAATAAGGAGAACAACACCTTCAGGGACACTCACGCGGTCATGAAGCACCAAGGTTTAGCATGCTTCTGCGCAAGCATGAACGGCATGAGGTAGATCTCACGCAAAGCACGTTCACTGAGTATACTATCATAACCCATTCGATCGTTTTCCTTGTCGTTACAACTGAAATTGGAATGAGCTCGTTCATAGAAGCGGATGATGTGAGAAAACGTACACAAAGTGCTTGATAGTGGTTCCAATGCCGTTTTTCTGGACACCTTTCACGTAGGCAGCAGCAGTCAGTCCAGAAAGTACAGGGTCCTCCGAGAAACTTTCGAATGCCTTCAGTATGTTAGCATATATGCGGTCAAAATCTCTCTGGGAGGCTTACCCGTCCTCCAAGGGGATTCTGTGTTGAGAATGCGCATGAATTTGTGTAAGAACGACAAAGGATGACTGTACCCTCTGAATATTGCATGTTGGGGCAAGAATCACAGGAGCAGCCCTGAGTTTGGCCTCCCCTGCGAGGAGTTTGAATCCGGCCAGCTCAATAAGCTCGGTATCCCAAGTTGCGCCAAGCGCGGTCGCTGAGGGAAGGCACTTTGCTGGGGTGCTCATAAAGAAATGATTTCCTCTGATACCTGCGTATAGATTAGCACCAGCGGCATATAACGAGATGATTCACATACCGTTCGGGCCATCGCTGACCTGAGGGGAAAGAGTGGGATCAACAATAGAGAAGGGAATGGTCTGTTGGCACTGACCTTGACAGCCGGTACTCCAAGTCGGGGTATCGCATGTGTGTGCCAAAAGCCAACACCAGCGGTCAGCAAGATAGCCTCGTCCGTGGTGAGCTGCTCGACGATGGCGTCGACGTCCGCATGGGCAAAGTCTGAAGGCGGCATTAAGTTCTGTGCGAAGGGCACCTCAGGACGTCCTCGAAGAGAGAGATAAGAAACGGAGGTGCTCCCCCACTCTCTTATGTATCTCGTATTGGAGCATGTGACACGTCAGGATCACTATCGATGTCCGAGATTTTTCCGAGTTGTGGCATGGATGGGTAAATCGCTGCTCAGAAAGCTGGTCAGAAACGGCCATCAAAACACTGGCAGGGTGGAGAACCGCGCGGGCCGCCATGGGGGGCTGATTGCAGTGGAATCATCGCGTGGACATGGTTCAAGGTCTTACTTAGGTAATCTTGATTGATTTCTTTATCCACGTGACTGGTCGCGTTCAAGCGCGTCCTTGTCTTTTGCTACTTCGCTTCGTTGGTACCGACTCAGTAAGAATGCACCGCTCGCAGGTTCGTAGCGTAATACCACAAGTTTCACGAAGCTTATGTGTACTGATTTCATTAGCCTGGTCCATCCGCGTCCACCTCGGCAGGAAGCCTGAAAAGACAGCTCTCGCCAGAGATGCCAGTTGTTGCGCAGGGAAGCCTCAACCCGTCCAAGCAAACCTCGCGTCGTCCCACCAAACGAACGAAACAGGCATCAGAAGCCTCGCAGCCTACTCCCACCATGCAAGGCACGGCGCGTCCCATGCCAGCCTCTCCGG
Organism: Boletus insuetus; assembly: GCA_038093095.1. Lineage (NCBI taxonomy): Eukaryota > Fungi > Basidiomycota > Agaricomycetes > Boletales > Boletaceae > Boletus > Boletus insuetus. The sequence continues at coordinate 8,434 of JBBPRQ010000309.1, read as the reverse complement.
CCAAGGTATCGAAGGGGCGCGTGACAGCTACCCAAAGCGACCGAACCACAGAGTCGGGCGAGCGAATCAGACCAGGAATACAACCCGTTATTGTTCCTCAACCGAGCGTGACGCAGCCACCCCCTACCCTTTCTGGCAACTTCGATTTGTATGGAATGTATCTGCCCTTCCTCGCCAAACTTTGCCTACCTCAAGGAGCGACGACACCCGACTATTCCGCAGTGTATGACAGGATTCTCGCTTCCCAAGCCAGACATGACTACACCGCACGCTGCTTCCTCGCACCTCAAAACGCGTCCTCCTTCGCCCCTCCCCACGGTCGTTTCGAGAGCGCGACCGTGCTGGATCCCATGGCCGAACGTCCGTTTGACATCACGCTGGATACCTTCACGTACAAGAAATCACTCTCTTTCACACCAACAGAACGCTCATCTTTCCAAGCCCCTGAACACAGCACCCCAGGGCCGGGTCTTGTTGGACATACCGGACTATTCCCGGTTTGCGGTATCAAGAGTGCTAGAGGCGTTTTCAAAATAAAGCGCGCCTGGACGAAGGAGCAGGACGGTGTAATGAAAGAACTCTTTGAAGGCTTCTTCTCCTTCAGTGTTTGCTATGACAGCATGTACAGGAAGGCGGGCCACGGCAATGGAGCCAAGTACAAGTTTGCCTTTTGGGGGGTGAGGGCCATGAAGGACAACACGGGAAAGGAGATCGGTTTGGGACCGAGAAAGATCATGTGGTAGATGATCGTCGATACTTGAACCCTGGTGGGCGTTGAGCTGGCTGTGTCGGTTTCTTTCTCGATTTGTAAATTATTTACCAACTACCGTTGTCTTCGTTCTTGTACTACCCAGTCTCGAGTAACCAGGACCCTACTTCCACGGATGGCCGCGCACCTCGTATCCCATATACAACGTACAATTTGAGTGAATACTACTTCCAGTCAACATCTACCAAGTAGCGTTCAACTTTCCTCCACGGATCCAAATGAACCCCGAAGTAGAGATACAGAATGCCTTTTATTCGAATGTGTATCCTACATTTCGAATGGTCATGCATGCAAGTAAAGTCCCCCTGTAATTCGTAATCGGTGAGCATCCTCAATACGTTCAAGAGCGAGCTAGTTAACCATTGATTTGATCAGAAGATGCACCCATTGGCATTGAATAAGCATCGACTCTGCCAAGCTCGATCGCCAACCCTCCCGTGAACACGTTCATTGTCTCCTCGGAAGGATTAAACCCTTCCTCGGCCACGTCCATCACCGTAACGATAAGCAACGTGTCACCGTAGGTGAGATTGTAGCACGTGCTACATCCGGGCGAGTCTCAATATCCTCCGAGATTGGGACAGGTGGAGAGGGAACCGAGGGTGGTGTAGCCCTAGGTCAAGAGACCGTTGGCAGCATTGGAGCAAGCAACTACCGACAACAAGAGGGATATTTCGTCATCTGTGGTGTCGTACATGAGGCTCTCTACAGTCGTCTGTGCAAAGGCGGGAGAGCGAACAGTGAGAGACACAAACTTCATGGTGGTAGAGAAGGAGGCACGTACAGAAAGAAGCTCTGTGTGTTGGGTGTATGGGCTGATGGGACGCAGGCCAGGTATGACTAGATGAGCGTTTACATCTTGAAAAGCTCGCAGTGCATGAATATTTGTGCCCGGCTCAGAAAGGTCAACTGGCTGAGCAAGACGATAAGGCAAGACCACCGTCGAGCTGATGGTACCACACGGAAGTTGGCAAAATGTCAGAGTTCCTGTAGAGACATTTTACAAGCCGACGAGGAGCACAAACCTGTCTTGCCCATCTCTCTGTCCCGTGGTTCTCATGGTTGCATCTTTTTTCACCTCAGGCAGCACTTTTTCGAACTCCGATGGTCTTACAGACAAGGCCAGTGACTGTGACATCATACATTTCCCACGGGTAAGTCGAGAATTTAGGAGGCTAGCTTTATCATGCTGCCTACTCAGAGTGCCCCCATGCCCCCCATTCATGATCAGTATGCAACACTAAGTCTCTTTGTCTTCCTACTGGTTGTTATCTCAATCCCTCAGAGTTTGATTATCATCAATGCCACTCTTCTCCTTGACTCTGTCACAGAAAACTTGTTGGGATTGCTCAGATACTGGGTGGGGTTTACAGCAATCACAGCAATCATTTTCCTGCAGGGTATCCAATCAGCATACAAAAATGGCAGCCAAATTTCTTTTTATCACACAATCCTTGCTATTGTTGTCTTGGAAGTGGAGCCTCTGGCTGCTTGGACATTCTGGAGTGATCAATACTGTATGTTTGTTACAATTTTTATCCCAGCATATGTACTAATCTTGCTGAGCAGTGCAAACCATTAGAAACCCAGGTGGCTTCTGGTGTATTGCACAAGATCAAATGCTATCCATTCTCATTATTCAAGGATTTGCCCTACATCTGCTTGACATGGTTTATTGTAGCATGACATCAGATGCAATAATTAATATGGATAGGCCTTTTGGAGGACAAGAAATTTCTGCTGGTTATCTTTAAGGTAGGTGTTAGGGGGCTAGCATACTTTTTCACTACTCTTTTCATTGACTTGTCTCACTAGTGCTCATCTCATTACCATATGTGGTTGTATTCATAATGGAGTTGTCATCCACCTACTTAGATGTGTTCTGATCTCTTTCCTTTTGACTCACATGGCTCCCCTTGTTCCAATACCATATCTAGACTTCCATTTACCTTCCTGTCAGCCATCTCCTTTATTCAGACTTCTCTGATGGCCAAGATAGTAATGAGGTCTGAAGGTCTAGAGTGGAGTGGAGGCTAGTGGAGACTGGAGTAGACCAGGCTCAGTCGATGCCAATGGAGACAGAATGACTTATGCATTTACCTAGCAGAGACCAGAGTAGACTAGAGCTACAACTATAAGTACAGGAGTGAGTATTAGATGTTGCCACCCTCCTTCACTGCCACCTGCTTCACCATCATGTCCTAATATCACTCAGACAACGTTGACACCACAAAGCCCCTCTCCACTGACTCCTGGAAGCATTCCCTCTAGACCTGTGCAACTTCGAAACCATAACACCCATTCAACACAGCCCCAAGTGGTCATCACCCGTCAAAATCAACATCCAAAAGAAAGAAGAAGCAATCTGCTTCGACATACAAGAAGAAGACTAGCAGGGTGTAACCCTCTATTCAGACGGATCCAGACACAATGGAAAAATAGGAGGTGCTGTGGTCATGTGCCGTTCAGGCCAACAAGTATCCTCATTACACTTTGAGCTAGGAACTGACAAAGACCACATAGTATTTGAGGCCGAAATAGTAGGCATGATCCTCACAATAGAACTCCTCAAAAGAACAAGATATGTAAGGAAAGTATCTCTAGCTCTCGACAACAAAGTGGCAATACTCGTGTCCAAGAACTTCTCATCCAGATCCGCCCACTATCTAATGGACATCTTCCACACTAACCTCCATACAACCTTGAAAAAACACTGCCTTCACAAGCTCAACATACATTGGATCCCTGGCCACTCAGGAGCCTCCGGAAACGAAGAAGCGGATGAAGAAGCCAAAGTAGCTGTAGAAGATAACATCACTGATTCTGTCCTCCTACCATGGCAACTGCACACAAGAACAAACAGACCCAAAATACTCCTGTGTAGCAAAGCTGCTGCAAAACAAGACCTCAACTCCCAACTCAAGCTCCTCACCAAAGACATCTTCAGCACCTCTCCCCAAGCCAAATGAACACTAACAATAGACAACTCTCTTCCATCCCCTGCATTCTTACAACTCACAGCTGACCTAACCAGACAACAGACATCTTTCCTCTTCCAACTATGCTCAGGACATGCCCCAACCAACCAACACTTATTCCGCATCAAGAAAGCACCCACCCCAATGTGCCCACACTGCAAAGACAAGATAGAAACAATAATCCACTTCCTCTTCTTCTGCCCAGAATATGCCCACCAACGAAGAACGCTCAATGACCAACTCAAATGGCAAGCACGCAATTTATCAACACTGTTGTCAAAACTGAAAGGAATCAAGCCCCTCCTAATATATGCCCACAAAATTTAATGCTTCCACAGTGTCTTCGGTAATCTAAGTCCCCCTGTAAACTCGTGCTGACTCCCCCACAAGACCTCAATTGACCAGCCAACCAAGCTGTCATCCCAACCCCGCCACCCGACACACAGCCACCCATCCTGCCTTCAGGTGGATGATGCTTACAATGTTATGCTTGGTCTGGGTAGGAACGAGTGTAGCCTTTGAGTGATCAAGGGACAAGAGCATCAAGTCAAAAGTACGACGAGGACTTATAGAACGGAGGGTCGAAGGTCAAGGGTACTTGTGGGGGTGTCCACACAAGGGTCAAGGGGACTGGGCTGAGACCAGTAGTTCAAAGGTTCAAGGGAGCTGGGCTAAAACCAGCAGAGGGCGAGGCAAGAGCAAAATAGATTGTATGTGGTACAAGAAGACAAAGGAGCTCAAGTGTGGGGAAACGCTAGAGCAGTATCTACGACTTATATATGTTGGATATACAAGCGTTAAGGGCAGGCATAGAAAAGGATAGAAACAGGTGGAAGAGATGATGACTAAGTAAGTGGAGACCGTCAGGACGCCGGCGGGAAGAGCACATGAGAGGAATGTGTCATCATAGAAGAAAGAAAAGATAAGTCCACGGAGAGTAAATGAGACGCGTCGTTGATACAAGACAAGAAGGAAAAGAGAGAATCGTAACACATAGGGCCTTTGTGGAGGAACAGATGTCTATACTCCCAAGTGAAGGTCTTCAAAGAGTGACATATGACAGAAAATGTGAAAGGGATATATGTTAGATATTCCATGTGTAATAGCATGATATTCTTGGAATCACCTCTCACACCGTGTGCACTATGTTGAGGGGTGCATATCTGAATGACACACTGCTTTGTATGTAACATGATTGCCCACTAGTGGGTCAGAGTAGATTAGGTTGACGAATATGATATAAATTATGTGCCATTCACGATAGGTCGGGATGAGGGCCTCAGTGTGCTAGATCAGCCTGAATGTCAACCGGACACTCACAAATACATCAGACGGAGACCCCTGCTGACAAATCCAAGTCGATTGCACTTCAAGGTCACACAGACGAGCGTGATAACAATACATAGATGTCTCAAAATTTGCACACATATCAGGAGGGGACGCTCTGTAACCATTTCACACTCAAATATTGCCCAACGACTCATTGTCACCGAAACCCAGAAGCATCACGCCCAGGATTTTCTTCGGTCTCAGTCACGTGTGAGTGGCATATAGATCATATTCCAGATACATGATATGTATGTAGGGTGAAGGATTCACTGAGGGGAAGAGGGCAACAGGTTGTCAGCAACAAAGCTTCTGAATTGCTCCCAGATAACCTGATGAAGGTTTAGGTCTGGGCAGCCGTCCGGGTCCCTGGACACCCAACGTGATATGAATGCCCCCTCCATTGGAATCAGTGCATTCCAGCAGGGCCATCTACCCTGAGGGAACTCAGGGTGAGCGGCAATGAATGCCATCCAGAACAGTTCTCACATCAAGCGATAGCATTCTGGGTGCTTTGAGTCAAGAAGAGGATCGTCTACTAGGCACCGCTCGATTTGGTTTGCCAGCTGTTGCCAGTGAGATGCATCAGTGTGCTCGAAGTCACACCGGAGTGGGAGGAATGGAAACATAGCCTGTCGTTAAGTAATGAGTAACCTGCGTGATTTTCACTATAATCGATCGGGCCAGAGCTCACTGGTGTCAATGGTTTGTTCATAGCAAGCTTTTCCTCCAACACATCATGCACGACGTGGAGGAACACAGCCCATTCATCAGAGAGGTGGATAGAGAGTTTTGCAGGCTGAGTAAAAATGTCGAGTAGTTGATCAAATGGCTGTACAAAAAAAAATTCAGACCCTTACAATGTACTCGGGAGCGTGCTTGATATCAATGGCACCATGAAAATGAACAGACAACTCCAGCGCATTAAGAGTATATCTGTGCTGTCCTGGAGAGGTTTTAATGTTGACAATGGTTGACATTGTTGCAACAGTGAGGTTTTGGCTTGATGCTTTGTTGAAAAAGATTGTCAATGTTGGACGGAAATCATCTGAGTCAACAAGGTCACGTGGTAAGATAATCGCAAGCTCAAACAGTCTGATCGGTCTGGCTCAATATCCCAATGCCGAAGTCGTCAAAACTGGTTGCTCTTGATACGAATGGTGAGAGTATTCCAGACAAGTGTCACGTAGACTTAACTGCTTCTACAGTGTTCACTGTAGTTGACCATTGCCATGTTACCTGCAAAGTGTGCCTGGGTCACAACATCCAGAAACCAATATGTCGCTGCCATATAGCAGACCATGTTCTATCGAAAAAGCATCAAAAGAATCTTCAGTGAGTGGCAGAGAAGAAAGGACAACAAATACCAATGAGGCTAGGGCTCCCCAAATTCCTTCCATCAATGCAGCCTCCAATCATGCTCGAGATAACGTGGCCCGATCTGACCGCTCCAAGGACTCTCCCGATGCCGCCCCAGTCTAACGATGATGGAGATCACGAAGTACCATTAAGTGAACTCTGGGATGATTTCCAAGTGGAACACACATTTCTTATCGACAACTATTTTGACGAGATACAATGCAAGATTGAAAGCGGCGAATCTATCTTTTCTGGCACTCTCCTTCTGCCGCTTAGAGACGAATTGGGACTCGAAGATATTGATGATGTAGACCTTGTCCCTCCCAATCCCGACAACTACAGCATTGATATTGATGGTGGGCATTTGTTCTCCTTGCTTTTTATCTTTCTTTACTGAACAGTCAACAGCTCTTACCAGTAGTGCTTCTTGATCCGTTGAGACCAGGAAGAGTGCAGATCCGAACCCCAGCAATCCATTATATCCCTGGAAATCAATGCCAGTAAGTTTAGATGGATTGCTGTGGTCAACTTTCCTGACGAGTGTGCGGGAATTCTTGACCCACATTCTATTTAGTTGTCCCCGCCCCAGGTTCTCGCAGGCACAAAAAGCGGCAGTCCTGACATGGGCAAAGGACCTTGGAGCGCCAGAGGTGCCATCAATGTATGCGATGAAAAAAACACAAGAACGCTTCATGGAGCTCCTTGGGCAACCAACAGAGAAGGTGACTACAGCTTCGGGTAACATCTTCTACCTAAATGCTATCAACAAGGCTCTCGCCATGGTGAGTGAAAGTGTTAATTCTAGGACTGTTCTAAGCCATTGGCACATGTAATACAGGATTTCGCAAATCTGCTCACTCGATTTGCGATGCAAGAGTACTCTGAGGACGGACAAGGTTATATGTCAGAAGCCCATCACGCAAGTAAGATGCTCAACGACCTTCTGGAAGGTCTTGCACCCCCATGCATTCGTGTTGATCGTGCCATCTATTTCACCAACAAGCTGCTCCAGCAATCGGGGGGCCAGTATTTCATACCGAAAAAGTTCTTCCAAGCTAGAATGTCAGATGAAGGGAAATCTACTGAGCCAACTGTTCTCACTCTAGGCCACAATGTTTCGAAAATTGAGGTTCGCTCCTGCTCAAATCATTTTCAAGGTTATTATTGATTGACTGATCGCTCTTATTTGTTCCAGGAGGTATTTGCAGTTGATCCAGAGATGGTCATCGTACCTGTTTCAACATTTTTCAACACCTTCGAAGATCTCTGACGTCGGGCAGGGGAGTCTGGAATACCATTCACAGGTTTGTCGTGCTACCTCCAGAATTTGAGTTGTACTCAAGTTTTTCAACAGCATCCTCTGTCACATTCTCAAATCTTATGCCGAATCTGCTCCAGGAGAAATCTGGTGGACGGATGGTGTACACAGTGCCTCTCATTATATTCATGGACGACGTTTCTGGGAACATATTGAAGCAATGGAACAAGCACCATGGTGTTTACACATCAAACGCTTTGCTGCCATGCCAGGTTCTTGAGAAAGAATGTTTCATCCAATTTGTATCAAGTTCACCCCATGCTATGCCAATGGAACTCAATTCAGTACATTTACCGTGAATCCAGTCAGCTACTTTCTAACGGATCAACAGAAAGGCGGCTGATGACCCCATGGTGGCATTTGACGTCAAGCATCAAGAGGAGGTGCTGCTCATTCCATATAAGTTGTTGTTTGCGGGTGACAACCCGATGCAAGCGGAAGAGTGCAGCCATGGGGGATTGAAGTGCAACTACCTCTGCTGTACCTGCAAAGCTGGCGGTACAAATGCAGAGAAGAAAACCGACAAGGGATACTGTGATATCTTTCAGGTACATGGGATCCAATTCATCTCAAACTGGCTAACCAACTTTCTCAGTGTGGCGAGTTGCGTATGCCAGAAGACACCCTCGCTCAAATCAAGCATCAGATTCAACTTTCCATGCTCCCTGGTGGCACAACGAAGGT
>JBBPRQ010000308.1:0-36997 GCA_038093095.1 Boletus insuetus | reverse complement strand
CAGATTGACAACAGCCCAGTTAGCCCAGTTTATCCACGCGAGCCGATCCCAGTCAAACCCATAGAAGAGATGCACAGTGAACGTGGTCAAGGTCTCGATGAGCATCAGCATGCACATCTGACCATAAGATTGACTGGTGTGCTGTACCTGTTGTCGACAACTCCATCCCGTTCAGAATCAGCATGGCTAAACACCCTGATTGCCTTCCGCTCCAAAGGAACTGAACAAGCAGACAGTAGTTAATGATGAGAGGTGCGAAGCGTCTGGGTTCCCAGGCCAGTGCAAGAAATGCTGAGAAGAAGGCATTCGAATTTGCAAACATACTGTACGCCGAGCTTCCTGTGGTTACCGTTCAACCACAAACCGAATAAAGATGAAAACCAGTATCATCACCTTGGGATTCTGTAACTGTATCGTCTGTATCAAGGAGGTTTGGAGGCATGGGTCAAAACGATTATACATGGACGTGATCGTAGGATTGCTCCCATGAGGCATGGCGGCAGCATGCCACCACGCACTCTGGTAGTTTGCAGCACGGATAGGAAAACCTCGTGGGGCTTATGTGGAAAAATGGAAGTTAAACGTTATCCGCCGCTTGGCTCATTTCCGAATGGTGCTTTTCATAAGCAGACAAAGTAATGCTTGTGCCAGTCGTGTCAGGGCTCCGGGTCGTTGGGTGCCTTGACTCTTGAGAATGGTGGCTCAACGTTCAACGTTCAACCCCGGATACATATTGGAGTCGTCGGCGAGGCGACCACGGAAGACGATAGTTCGGTTCAATGCGTCTAACCTGGATTTGCATTTGCAGCGCGATGTACTGCCAGTCCGGCAACTACCGAGGGAGGATCCCAGGCTTGACGCGGACGAGCTCGATGGGGGCAACTGCCGTTACTGCCACTAACAATGCGAGCATCCTACCTTCTTACTTTTGCCTTTCCGCTCCTCGCAGCAGCGTCTTTTGGAGACCAAGAAATCTTATCACCGCCAGCCATGGTACAAGAACCTCCACAGGACTCGGTATTCATCTCAGTAACGACCACGAAACCGAGCCTGACGGACTTACTCACCATCCAATCATCGGCGAGCATCTACTTTTCTTACGCACGAGAAACGGAGTTCTCGAAGGAGTTCAGTGTTGTCGACAACCAGTTGACGTTGCTCGTGCCAACGAATAAGGCTGTCATGGCTCTCTCACGGAAACCGTGCGTGTTTCTTATCATGTTCGTACAATTGCCAACACTGACCTCAACCTGACGAATGCCGGATGATCTGCATGAAAATCGTAGGCATCAAGGACCTGCCCCTGTCGAGCAAGAGGACGAGATGTCAGAGCAGCAATACGACGAACGGTCGAGGCGCAACGTCGAGCATTGGGTCTCGGCACATATCATTCCTGTGAGTCCTGAGTTGTGAAATAAGTTCGCATTCACCCATGTAATTCCAGTGCCGTATCTCGTTATCTGACGTCCCAGTGACGTACAACACCTTGTTGGATGGCAAGTCCGTTACATTTACACCTGTCTCCGGCGGGGAGAACTTGCCCGATTGGTCAGAGGTTACCCTTGAAGGTAGTGTTCATATCGTTGAGATGAAGGAGGTAAGGGTTGTGGATTATGGATGTGGTTGGCAAACTAACGTTTTCACAGGGGGAAAACGGTGTAATATACATGATTGATGGGACCATCAACCCTAACTGAGTACACTGCAAACATATTGGATCTTGTATGGTATACGATTGTCACGTAACGGCACAACAGCTAATGAATCATAAATGGCTTCCGCGTTACCATCTGGAATGCGGCAATACGCCGGAGCCAATGCTGTGAAGGATCTAATGACAGTGGTTCTCGCAGTCATAATTAAGAGGCGCAAGAGGTCGAGCACTATGAACTCGCAGCGTACGTCTCCGTCATCCAATAGAGAATGCAGTGTATGTGAGCTTCGTCCAGGCGTCATTCAACTACGGCCCACGTAGCTGACAGCCATGTACAAGACCGTCAACTCGGAGGGCTATCGATCACCCGGATGGTCCACTCTGGCCTCCCTCAACCAGTCTGAAAAACGTCTCGCTGCCCTCGGACACCCACAGGTCAAGAAATGGCTATTTGACACGCTCGTTCCAGATCAAAGGGACGTCTGGAAAGCCTGGAAGGTAGCTGATTGCATCGTGCACGAGACGGCTATTTCGTTTACACCAACAATACCGATTTCCCTGATGAGTGTCATGTAGAGTTAAACGACTCGGATTGTTAGGCCTATTTGCATCGCGAATCTTGACTGTTGTTTACCCTACTTTTCCTAGCTCTGTTTTCCCCAAAAGTATTTTTGTGCTAGTGTACGTACCAAAAAATCGCGTATGTGCACTCCCTGAAGTCATGGCGGAGCCGGAGAGTGATCGTGATCGATCATCCTAGCGTCTACCCGCAAACTAGTACTCAGCCACCTTCGCAAGAGGTTTCTCATCATAATTCGTACACGTCTACACGTACCGGTAAGGATTGCCGTCGTGCTGCTTCTGACGTATTCTTCGATCATCGTCAACGAAAATTTTGTAGCCTTGGACTACTTACTCCGGATTTACCTTGCTCCAGTTATGTCTGACTTCGATTTAGACGATTCCCCTACCAAACCCCCAGGTGACGACCATCCATTTTCGTTCAGTTTGTGTGATTATTATAAGCACTCCACAGGTGTACCACAGGGAATATTATCTCGGAAGCAACGTTTTCATGGAAACTTAAGAGCCTTCTTCTCGAGGGTTCTTAAATTCGTCCAGAATCCAAGGTGCTTCGCACCTCTCGCTGTTGACCTCTGGTTGCTTGTTCAGTCTGCCTGGATTGGAAGACAACCAGGACCTGATCTTGTCTACCCGATGTTGAGCATCAGGAAGCGGCAGTCAGGGCGTCTAGCAAGGCTGATCCTGGAACACTGCAGGGGTCAGCTGTCGTACGAACTCCGTTCGGGAACGAAATTTCCGAAAGGCATTGACCCACCTTGTGTCGCAGTTATAGACCTGGACCAAGTCCCTCACCACGTTGTTCAAAATGGATACAGCACACAGGTCGATCTTTATGGCCTCATGTGCATCCTGATATTCTTCGATACTACTCTCGCACTTATTGTGCATGTGTTTCATCTACGGGACCAAGGATGGCTTAGTGTGCTTGGTTTCTGGGTCGGCTGTTCCGTGCGCAACCTGACTTTTTGCATCTACGGTGTGTCCCAAGGGGACGGGACTCTTGCGCTTGCACGTCGATCAGACCCATCCACTCCCGGATGCGCAGTGTTTCTGGATCAAGACTTCACTGTAGTCCTGAACGGGGATCACAGTCTCGTCGAGGCAGTTTCAGAGAGCAGCTTTAACCTCTCTCACCCCAACCCGGTGTGGAGAATTCCTCTCGTTGGAGAAAGCGAGGGTCAAGAATCAGTATATAACATCCTTGAAGCCGTCTGGGACGCAGTCTGCCTTGTCGTATTTGCGTTGTGCTGGTTGCTGTTTCGCCCATCTACGACACAAGGGTTCATAGGACCAACCGTAGTTGTCGCCATCATTGCATTCCGTTTACAAAAGGCCCCTCCATATCTCGGCACCCTTCAAGTATGGTCTACAGTTGATGTGTTCTTGATCCGGTTTTTTCCTCCTCTATATATTCTTTCGCGATATAAACAGGTCATAAAGAAGCCTGAGGACTCCCCTCTCGCCTCTGACTGGCAAGACCCATATTTCTTCTCTTTCTTCCTGTTCTTTCTCTTCATAGCCAGGTACAGACCCCGAAACTATCCCATCCGGTCCAGAAAGTTTCTCGATGCCCTTGGCCACCCACTAGTCAGGAAATGGCAGTTCGACACGCTCGCAGCGGCGGTGACGTTTCAGTGCCTTATTCTTTGTCACCGCATCGACCGTCCCGTCAGGAGCATCGATGTTCTCGCTTTCCTTGACATGCTTGTTCCGGATCAAAGGGACGTCTGGAAGACCTGGAAGGAAAGGGTAGCAGATCGCATCATGCACGAGGTGGACATCTCATTTGCACCGACTCTACCGACGTTCCGTGATGAACGTCAGCAACAGCTCAAGGATCTCCTCGATCAAGCTCAAATGGGGTATGATGCGTACAGGCGTTTCTAGGGTCGGCATATACCACAAGATGAACGGTTAGTGACACTTGCATGTCGTTGCTTAGCTTGTGATCTAACGATTTTTTAGTATCATTTTCCTTCGTTTTGTGTACCAATCGCTCCCAAACCCTTCCGCCCCTATTCGGTGATTGTATAGAAGCACTTACTATTGTAGATACTCGCGATATGTCCGGTCATCTTTTTCAGATTCTGTACATGGCAGGATAGTTGATATTCAAGATATGCGTAGTCTTGATGATCATCAAAGGATAGCTGAGTTCGCCACAAGTTGAGGTTGAGCGTGACGGTGAGTATCTTCAGCGAACAAGGACAGCAATGTGGATCAGCTTGAACGTCTTACAGCAACAAGGGACAGGGTGCTTTGACCCCGATGAACGTGAGGCTAGACTTGGAAATGAAGCCATCTACGCACCAGCCGGTGGCCTGCTCCCTTCCTTTTCCTTACGAAGAGCGCATCTTTCAAGGAGGTCAGCCTGACTACGCGCCCTGACAACTCGTTCGACAACGAACCTGTCCGCAGCGTGACCCAGCGACTAACTACATGTAGCGCGTATCTGGTTTCCAGTATCTGTCTTCAGGTCTTGTGGATTGCGAAACTGGACCCAAGGCGCTGTGTGCGATCTCAGATCTCAGAGCCAAAAGTCATAAAAACCTATGCAGATCCAAATAACCGTGAACGGGTTTCGCTAACGACCATGAGCAAACGAGCTTCGTCAAAGGGCGTGTTGCGCTCAGGGATCCCGCTGAATATCGTGGTCTCAACGCCAACATGTCGAAGTAAAACAGGAAAAAGAATACACGTGTCGATGGAGTGTTGTATTCAGGGGTGTAAAAATTCCAAACGACAAACGTGTATATGCAGTTCTACCGATCTACCTCACTAGAGTCGGGGGTTCCTTATAAGAATACACCGTTAAATGCACAGAATATGATTGCTCACCCAAATACGAGATCCATCGTACCAATGATGGCCACAGCGTCTGCCAGCATGTGCTAAAAACAAAGAAATGGCGGTCAGTCGGCCATTCGCGGATACAATGATAATTTGCTCACGTCTGGAAGAAAAAATAAAGGTTTTATTAATTGTCTTCGGTTGAAAGAACATCGAGAAGACTCACGTCTCATCATAAAGTCAGCGCCTGCCAAATGAGCGAACCCGGGAGCACGGATTTTACATCGGTACGGACGATTCGTACCATCCCTGTGTGATCCGAGGCATTAATGTCATTGATGGGACGATGGAAGGACCAAACGCACGATACAAGGTAGACAGCCATCTCGCCCTTGGGTGCCTCGATAGCGCTGTAGGTCTCACCTGGAGGTACGGAGTAACCCTCACTGAAAAGCTATTGAGCATTTACGTTAGTGACGTATGTGAGAAGGAGGGATGAAACGTGCTTTAAAGTGGTGGATGAGTGCCTCCATGCTCTCCTTCATGGAGGCACGGGAGGGAGGGACGAGCTTGTTATCGTCGACTTTGATAACGCCAGTAGGCATCTTGTTCAAGCACTACAATACATTGCATCTCAGGAACAGCAGCGGAGAGGAACAGCTAAGACACGCACCTGGTGAATGATACGCAAACTCTCTCGGAATTCTTGAACTCTGCAAAGATATCGGTCGTAGCAATCACCATTCTTGCCGACAGGAACATCAAATTCGACCTGACACGGAGGTAAAGCAAATGTAGGAACAGAGGCTGAGTGGGCATGCAGTGCCTTCTGCGTACCTCGTCGTACTTGTCGTATGGTTGTATCTTTCTCAGATCCCAAGGAATACCACTTCCACGCAACATGACACCAGTGAAGCCGTAATCTAATGCCTCTTTGGCGGTCACGACACCAATACCAACAGTACGTTCTTTCCATATTCTGTTGCCAGTCACGACTTCCTCGATCTCGTCGACGCGTGAGCTGAATTGGGTTGCCCATTTATGGATGTCCTCGAGGAGGCCGTGAGGGATATCGAAGGCGACACCACCTGGACGGACGTAAGCTGCATGGAGACGAGCACCAGAGACGCGCTCGTAAAATTCCATGAGTTTTTCACGCTCCTCGAAACCCCAGAGGAAAGGCGTGAGAGCACCAACATCCATAGCGTGTGAGAGTACTGCCATCAAGTCTGAACAGAAATCTCGTAAATAATACTCGATACAAAGAGAATACTACGAACGACTGAGAATGCGGGTGATTTCACCAAACATGGTTCGAATCCACTTGGCACGTTCGGGTACCTCGATATTGAGAAGTTTCTCTACGGCAAGAGTGTAGCAGAGCTCGTTAGTCACTATAGGGAATTGATCAATTCTTAGGCGCAATGTCTTCAGCATGGATGACACGAACTCATGGAAACGTAGTCGAGACGATCAAAGTAAGGAAGGGCTTGTGTGTAGGTCTTGTATTCGATGAGCTTTTCCGTACCGCGGTGGAGTAGACCGATGTGCTGCAAAATAATTGTAAGACAGGAATGCAGCTGGTCACGAACAGGAACGCACAGGGTCAGCCCGGAGAATTTCCTCTCCGTTCAGTTCCAGAATCATACGGAGCACACCGTGAGCAGCAGGGTGTTGGGGACTGAGATGCAGTCTGAGCAAACTATCCTTCAAAGAACTGTGAGCACTTACCCAAAGTTGACTACATGCGCCAGCATTCACATCAACAAGAGGACAAAAAAAAAATAGGAAAACACACCGGTAAAATGCCTCAGCTTTGTATCTGCACGTGTTCCGGTCTCTGCTAGTATTTGCGCCGCAGACATGCCGTGTAGGTCCTCAACGGTGTGGGTGTCAAGGGGATTCTTGGTTGTGGACTGGACTTCAGGCCTCCATCGCGCCGGAGACGTGGCAAAAGAGCGAAAGATGGTGCGCCTTGGTAGGACAAGCCGCCGGCATAGGAGAGCGCTTGCCATCGTCGTCGTCGTCGTCGTCGAGGACGAAGTTGTTGGGAAGGTGCGGCGTAAATCGGTTGTGGCGGTGACGCGGTGAGCGGGAAGACCTCCCCTTGAGGGGTCGATTTGACTCGACTCGTACCACTCTCTCATCATGCTCTCGTACTGGTGGAGACTCGGGCTGTTACTTGTTCTTCCTAGCGCAATCTTCGCAGAAGAAAAGCCCTGCACGGTGCACGACAGTGCCAACAATTACTATGATCTGAACCCTCTCAGAACTCGGTGGGTCTCGCAACGTAAGCGTCGTGTTGTGCTCGCTTACCATGTCTCAGCAAAGACCACCAATTTGAAACCGATGGCGGACACACGGTCTACCTAAACTTGTGTGGAGGGATAAAAACCAAACCTTGGAACACAGGGCTGGATGATAGACATGTCGATATCGCCGGGCTCGTGAGAAGGGACCACGGAGACTTTGCCATTGGGTAAGTCCAATCCATTTCTGTACACTGTATTGTAATGAACGTTGGATGGACCAGTCTCGTGAATACGACGCTGGAGGTCAAGGACAGCGGTTTGATGCTCCGCCAGTCACAGGGATCCAAGTGTACTGGAATGGAACACGAACGAGGCAGTTCTACCATCCTCTTCATATGCGACATGTCTGTTTATTCTGCAGGTTCGACATCGACGTTGGAATTCTACGATAACTAACGTATCCTCATGACAGGTAAACCTGTACTTCTTGATTCATGGCCATCCGAAGAGGATAGGGCTTGCCACTACGAAATTGAGTGGCGGACACATGTAAGACACTAAATAATTCCTTGGGAACCTATAATTGACGTCCCTCGCAGTATGCATGTCCTGTCGGAGAACGCGGCTTCTTCGGAGGACTAGTTGTCTTTTTGACCATATCGTATGTTGTACTCTCACCCACCGCGCTGCTGCTGACGTCCAAATCAGAACCATAATCTTCCTGATGGCATTTATGGTCATCAGCACCGTTTACAACCGCTTCGTACTCCGTCAGAGAGGATTCGACCAGCTGCCCAAGTTTACCTTGGGACACGCACGTGACATCTGGGAGGTCTCCTCAGAATTCGTCCACGCTTTGGTAAATTATGTCGTCGCCGCTTGGAATACCCGGCCGAGAGGTTTTAGGAACGTGAACCCGGCGTCACATCATTGGACATCGAGAGATGAAGAGGAAGCATTACGAACTGCTGATCCTCTTGAACCAGAACCCGAGGATGCCCATGGTACAGAGGAAGGGGAGCGAGGGGCTTTTCGTTTGTAGGATCTAGACTGTAGTGTGTTGACTATGCAACCTATTGCTACCTGCTAAATCTGGAACCGACGGTATCTACCGAAGCCACCTCATTTTCCTTCTGGTTTCATCATGACCAGAGACATCAAATCATCAAAAGGACCACGCAAGGACCACCCGTTCTCAAAGAAACACCCAGATCGCCGGAAAGACAAGGGCAAAGCACGGACCATTGACGACGTGTATGAATATGCCCCATCCAAAGTCCGTCGCGCAAAAGTCGCGCTCTCGTTGGACCGTCATGAGATCGAAGGGCGACGATATACCTCGGACGACGAGATGGACCTCGCTGGGTTGGATCAGGAAGCAATGGAGAAGTTACGTGCAAGGTTGATATGGGATGACGAGGATGTGGATGCAGGTGGCCGAGTGGATAGTGAAGACGATGAGGATATCGATAGTGAGGATGCGTTTGAGGAAAGCGATAGGGACGAGTTTGCAGGGTCTGGATTCGCACGCAAGGTCCGTCTGCGATGTGCTATCTTGTCTTGTTCATCTGTCGTTGATGGTTGGTCTCTGTTAGCGTGCTAATGCAGGCGCTTCGCGCAGAAACGGAGCTTTCAACAGGACAAGACATGTGGCAAAGGAGGTTGATCTTAACGAAGACTCTGATGTTCAATCAGGTGATTCTCGGTTAGTCTCTGGAAACGAGGACGCCGACGAAGACGAGCATGAGCATGAGATGGACGAGGAAGTCTCAGGAGAGTTCTTTGATGCCCTCGATGTTTTCGACGGACGTGCAGATGTGGAAAACGGGGAGGATCATCGCAAGGAAGACAAGAAGCCACAAAATATACAGGCGAACGATGTAGTAGTGGAGGACGAGGACGAGTGGCGAGGGACGCAGGACGCAGATGTACGTATGGGTGAAGATGAGCCTGAAGATGGAAATGAAGAAGACGACGAGGAAGACGAAGACGGTGCAGTTGACGAGGATGACGAGCTACGCATTTCTGCATCCGACGCTGAGGACCCCTCACCCGAAGCACTTGCCGACCTTGAAACTTTCCTCTCAAAGCTCGACCCCACCGCACCTCAAAAACGCAAGCCGGGCGAGGCGGTAGAATCCGTTCCGAAAAAGCGTCGTCGTGTCACTGACCGCACCGAAGCCGGCGAAGAGAACGAGTTTGGAGTTCAAGGTACCTACATCCAGTGATACCACACATCTCATTTTAATATCTGTATAGGCTCGAGTGCTCTCAAGCTGGATGATCTTCTTGCCCCGCTCGCATCTTCTGATTCCCTCGCTGCCCTCAAAAAATCGGCGAGGCCTCTAACTTCATTCAGCTCGAAAACGAAAACACTCTCCGCACCGCTACCTCAAAGGGCACAGGAACGTCTCGACCGAGAAGCTGCGTATGAAAAAACAAAAGAAGAGGTAGACAAATGGTCGGCCACAATGAAACGCATCAAAGAGGTATGTCAGCCAAACTCACTACTCCAACTACAAGCGCAATACATCTGAATCCCATCCTAGGCAGAACACCTCAGTTTTCCTCTACAGGCCGAGAAGCCGAGTCGCGTCTCTAACCTCGAACTAGCAGCCAGATTCACAGTAAGCCTTTTGCATTCCCTCAATAAAGTGATTCTCTTCCTTACCCCCTCTGTAGCCATCCAACGAGCTCGAATCTGCCGTCGACAAGCTTCTCAAATCCGCACAGCTACGGGATGAAGATATCGAACAGACGGAAGCACTTAAAATGGCCCATCTCAGCGTGGAAGAAGTCGCCACGCGTCGCGCCGAACTTCGAATGATGCGCGAGATGGCGTTCCGGGCGGATAGAAAAGCGAAACGGATAGCCAAGATCAAGAGCAAGACGTACCGACGGATACGAAAGAAGCAGCGTGAGCGGCTGGATGGGACAGGTGGAGGCGAGGATGAGGGTGTGGAGGATGAGGAAGAGCGGTTGAAGGCCGAGGTACAGAGGGCGAGGGAACGGGCGACGCTCCGACATAAAAATACGGGGAAGTGGGCCAAGGCAATGAAAGGTCGCGAAGGTCTCGATCAGGATCAGCGACAAGCCATTAGTGAGATGCTCGAGCGCGGGGAGAAACTACGCCGGCGGATCCGTGGGGAGAACAGCGATGACGACGGAAGCGAGGACTCCGAGAGCGATGAAGAGGAACAGGACGAAGAAGCCATCAAGCGTGGTGCTTTCGACGAGCTGGCTGCGCTGCGCACAGAGGACGATGCGAATCTCCCGGACCTCAAGAGCAAGAGCGTGTTCAATATGAAATTCATGCGCGATGCCGCTGCGAGACAGGCCGGAGAAGCGGACGCTCAGGTCGAGGAACTTCAAAGGGAATTGGGGTTCGGGATCGACAGAGCAGAAGACGACGACGACGGGGCCGACGCCACCGCAGCAGCTCCTCCAAGTGACATGACTATGGTGCAACGCACAGGTGGACGACTCTCATTTCGGCCGGGGGCGCCGCTTGGCGCTCTCAAGCCACTCGGTTCCTTGGCCTCGGATACATCCAGCGTCACCCTACAGTCCGTTGACCTTTTGCAAGACATACCTGCCCCCGAACCAATGCCCACTTCGAGTATGACCACACCTACACCTACATCTACATCTATACCCAACCCATGGCTCGTGCCTAGCGCGACCTCGGGACCGTCTCGAAAACGAAACGAAGTACGCGTGCACAAGGACGCAGACGCATTGACCAAATCGTCGAACAAGCTCAAAAAGCAAAACGAGAAGCACGCGGACGCGAGGGAACGCGCCAAGGACGATGCAGTGCTCGAAATTGACGCCAACGACGTCCTTACGATTCCAGCGCCCCCGGCGCCTAGCGTGTCGGGTAAGAAGGGCAAGGCGAAAGCCCGGCAAGGTATCTCCAAGGCGTCTGCTGGTCCATCGAGCGTTGCACCAGACGAGGGCGATGAATCGGACGTCCCGAGCGAAATTGAGGAACAGGAACGCGCAGCAGAGGGAAAGGATGCTGGCAAGAGCGTCAGGGCGTTTCAGCAACGCGACCTTGTCGCCCTCGCCTTTGCGGGCGACAACGTGGTACAGGTACGTAAATATTGCTTTCCCTTCCGTCGTTTCACCCGATCCATCGCATTCGGGGTATACTCACGCGACGTTATACGTTGTGCACGGTGTAGGCCTTTGAGGCAGCCAAACAACAAGAAGCAGACGCCGACGCACCTCGCGAGGTAGATACGACCCTTCCAGGCTGGGTACGTCTCTCCATCCCATATCCTACCCGCCCCACATCTCAGATTTACGTTCACCTTCATGTTTTTGACGTTTGACATCCCCCACCTTATCCCACGTTGCCCGTCCATCCCCGCATCCCCAACCAGGGCGCTTGGGGCGGTACCGGCACCAAAAAACGCCCGCCCAAACCCCACTTGATTAAATCCCTCCCAGGCATCGCCCCATCCACCCGCGCAGACCACGCCAAAACACACGTGATCATCTCTGAAAAACAGGACAAGAAAGCGTCCAAGTACCGCGTGCGCGAGCTGCCGTATCCGTATACGAGCCATGCACAGTTTGAGCGACGGATGGCGATGCCGTTGGGGAGCGAGTGGAATACGCGGGTTGGTTTCCAGCGGGGGACGTTGCCACGTGTGGTGAAAAAGGTGCGTTGGTGCCGGTGGGCTGGCGTTGGGCGCTGATATTGAATCGAACCTTGTCCGTCATAGATGGGCACTGTGATCGATCCCTTGGAAAAGCTATTCTAAGCAAGTCGATGCTTATCGAACCAAGTGACCGATTTGGGCGTGGATGATGGATCTCCCCTGAATATACAGAGTATACGACCAAATGCGTCGGCGTACAAGCAGATATGTACCAAAAACGCCCTAGTGCAATCAACGCTGTCACATTTCGATGAGATGCAACGTACAATCCGGCCCGAAAGACAGGTATATATTTTCATCGCCACACGGCGTACATGAAAAAAGCCAAGATGTGCGTCGGTGATTAAACCTCGATACATACAATACCATACTGCAAAGAAAGAGGAAAAAAACGACATGAAATGAAAATGAATGCCGAAATCAAAGAAACAGAAACACAGCTTCAGCTGGTCTACGCCCGCATTACGAATCTATATCCAGAGTGTTGGGTCAGACGCATCGCCTGAATCATGGTTCGCCGAGGGCCCACTCATCCAAACATCGAATGTTCAAGCGCGCAATGATATCGGCACTGGTCGAATTGGTCAGTCGGCTAGACTCTCGGTCGCCGTCCAGGCAAGGATCGCGTAAATTTCATGGTCGACGTCGATATCGGTTCGGCAAGCCATTGAGTAGTCGCACTCTTCGGACGAGGATGCGTCCTCTTTGTGAGTCGGCTGAGCTCCGGTCTTGTATCCGCACTACTAGCCTCTGCCGTCGCCGCCATCGCTCCTTTCGTTCTGGTTTCTGTCTTCGTATTGGTGTCCTTGACCGGACCTGACCCGGTGGCGCCGACCAGTGGCGCAGACAATCTTAGACTCGTCCGAGCTACCACTGAACCATCTCCACCCACCCACTCTTCCGGAGCAGGCCCTATAGAGTCTGGACCACCCATGCTTGCAACAAGCCCACCAGCACGTCCGACAATGTGATCGCGCCACGAGAAAAATTTCTTGCACACCCGCTCTCGACACAACTGACCCACTCTACTCCAGGCACGTCGACGACCGGTCCGGGCCCCGTTCTTGTAGGTCTGATTCTCCACGTCCGCACATACGCCTTGATGTCGAGGTACCACGGCCGGATCATCTCTCATGTGCTTCTTCTCCGCGTCGACCGTGTCCATTCCCAAACGATCACTCGTCCAATGACCATCGCGTGCACCGATACCGCCAACCATCGACGATGCTCCACCAAACGAATGAACGCGGGAATCGGCACGTCGCATACCAACGCTATCCATACCCATCTGGCGCCGCTTGCTCCCAGATGGCGTTGTCCGGCCTCGGTCCCCCATTTCGGTTATCCAGCAGTGGCAACGGCAACGGCACGGCAGAGACACATCTACATCCCCGTTAAAGTCGGGCCCCGAAGAGGATGGAATGTTCGACAAGCGTACAGGCCTTGTCGGCCTCGACTCGGACAGGTCCGTGGCGTGACGGCACCCGCCAACGCCATCGCGTTTGCTGTCACTCTTGCTCTTGTCAGGGGAAGAGGGTCCCTCTACCCGAAAAGAGGGCAGATTGAACCTTGCATTTGCATCTGCCTTATCGTGAATGCCTTGGCATGCCTGTCTTGCGTGAAAAGGTACACTATAGAAAACGTGGTCAGGTGGCAGGGTCACCAAAACGAAAATGAATTGCAACGAAAAAGGATATTGACATTCGCTCCGACGGACCCATTTCCGCAACCTGTCGATATGTAAATACACCCGAGGGAGACTCGGGATAAGCACAGCTTACCTCGGTGTCAGCATCAATTATGGCGGACGAATGCGATAGGCTGAGCGTGTCCAGAGCGTCAAAGTAAACTGTGCTATCGGATAACGGCGAATCAGTGCCTGCGTCGGAACAAACGGGTTTGCTGCAAAAGGAATCGACCTGTGCACGACGTTCCCATCAGGGTTGGGACATGATTCACGATCAAGACTGAGAGAAAAATAAAAGAATACCCGCCAGTGGCGTCCGAGAGCGTGTGTAGCCGTCGGCCTCCCATGTAAGCAACCCGTCTGCATCCTTGAAAGTCAGACATTCAGACACCTGTAGGGTAACAGTTGAGCGTTCGTCCAAACAAGGAGAGAAGGCTCAACATAACTCTTCAGTCACGCGTGCGAGCCGACCACGAGGGGACGAGGTCGCGCGAAACGACGTCCCCAGGTTCATTGACATCGATCGCTTTCAAAAGAGAAATCTGTCAGCGCGACGAGGGCCCGGATGCATGGATACCAACAACAACGCTCACGTCAGGTTCCCACATCGGCATGGGCGAGGGAACTTGGAGGTAGCGCCGGCCGGAGGGTTGGCTCTGGTTCGTACCTGGCGTCTACGTGTGGCGTGGTGGAAAGATGGCGGGCATGATTCATGAAACACCAAGAGTGATCGCTCGCATGCTCGACGCACCTTGGGTCTAAGGTGGTGCCCCGTCACCGTTACTCCCTGGGCCCGTCGCGTCCTCCGAATCGTCCCGCCGCGCTCGCTCGCAGATGGCAGCGTCCAACTTGAAGGTGTATGCCCCGGCGTACCAGCGAGTGCCGCATAAAAGCCTGTCATCAAAAGATATGCCGTGCATCAGTCTTGTAATGAAAGACACCATCTTCTCGAACAGGACCGCACTATACTCGTGGGGAAACTTGTACAGAGGATCGGGTGGCGACGCCGGGATCTCGAACGACTATCAATTTTCAAGATGAGTCGTCGGATCGACGTGGGCGTCAGAGGCAAACAAAAAAGTATACTCGCCGGCTTGGGTTTAACGATCAGCTTGATGGCCCGTCTGACCTTGGGCAGCGTCATCTGAGATCTCTCGCAATCGTGGGACAAGGTTTTGAATGAAAACGTTCACGTTCAACGATGGTGGTCAAATCTCTTTTTCATCCTCAACATACATACAGCATTCCAAAATATTAAAAATGTCTGTCCCACAACTACGAGCCCGGCAGATCATCCACCACCGACCTCTACTCATTAGAGACCCTTAGAAAAACGACACACGTCGGCCCGTGCGCCTGCAAAGTGTCAAAACGACACTTCACAGCGGGCCGACGCGGTCTGGTTGATGTTCCACCAACGTAACGAGCCTTTGGTGTCGCTGGATATCAAACCAGGCCCTGACTAGTTGGTGGGTTGTCGTACGACGTGCGAGATGATGTGAGGGTGATCATTGCACATGCCATTGGGAATGTCGTCTATGATAGAACGACTTTTCAGGCGCACCGGAAAGCCATTCTTCATGACGTGGTGAAAAGGGAAGGGATAACAACGAAAATGCCACGACTATACAGCCGATGACTAATCCGTTCCCACGACTGGATCAGGCAAGTGTTGTCGTTCATCTCGGCGGGTTTGTGTGGGTATGCATCAGCGATCAACGGGATACGCGACAGTACCAGAGTCCCCCCCGACACGATATCCTACGCCAATTCCACGGCTCTCCCCTCGCGCTTATACACCCGCCCAGCTTTCATGACAAACCGGATACTCTCCGCGGACACCGCGCCTTCGAAATTCCCCTCGACGTCCCCACACGTCGCAATCACATCCGCAGCGAAACCCCGCCGAATCGCTCCAAATGGCACCTCGTTGTCCCCCTGCCACCGTTCCTCTTCCCCCTCACTCGCTAACCTCGCCAACCTCGCCGCCCCCTTCCGCCCCTCCCATCCCATCGAGCGCACACACTCCCACCCCCCAAGCGTACCCCACCTTAACACCTTGCGCCAATCTGCGCCCAATCCTACCATCAACACCATCTCGAGCGCGTTCTGCCCGTGCGCAAACACCCCCGTGTCCCCACCACACGCTATATTCTCCATCCCCTCCTGGAGCGCGGCTCTAAACGCCTCGGATGCACGCGCCCACGCATCCCCCGGCTTGTCAGATCCTTGGGACATGGTGTAGTACGCCGCGAGCGTCGGGACCCACGTCGTCTTGGACCGCGCGAGCGCACGGAGCACCTGGCGCGCGTTGTCTGTACTCGAGTCTGTAGACCGCTCGAGAATATCATACCCATGTTCGACCGAATCCACGCCCAACGCCACCAGCTTCTCGATCGTCACTCCATTCGTCGCATGCGCTGCCACCTTGGCCCCATATCTATGCGCACACTCCACCATCGCCCTCAACTCTTCCTCGTCAAACGTATTCATCGACGCCTCCCCCGTCTCCGCGGAGACACCACTCATCCTCGATCGAACCCGGTAATCTATGTTCAAACCAAAAAAAAAAGGGGGGGCCATCAATCCCATGACCAAGACATACATGAACGCGAGCGGAAATGAAGGACAGCCTGGACTCCCAAAACGAGGATAGCAAGACGTCTCGATAAAGATCCCATTCAATCCGACCCACTCACCTGCATAAATCTACACACCCGATTTGAACACCCACCGCATCCCAACACAGCCCAGGACCATCATTCCCCAGCGAAGCGAACCAATGGAGGGAACGTGTATCAAATCGAAGCACACCCCCACGCCCGCGTGCCAACACGGCATGGACACCGAAGCCATGGAAAAGAACCCCATACACGAACAGACATGTCAGCAGATGTGAACAAAATGGACCTGGTCAATGCCCACATACACGTACATACAGGCGCATACAGGCATACCTTGATCCAATCTGCACCTGCGCCAATCTGTCGACGGACGGCCTTGATGCATTCGTCGCGACCGTCTGCGACGGCGGCACCCGTGATACCGTCGATGCCTTCGCTATCGACGTGGATGGCACCCTTGGGTCCTGTACGACGCAGTGAATCAGTATCTCTCGCGTGAACGTTGCCTTATCCGCAGCAACGTTTCTACTCAGCCCATCAGCGGACTTGGCGACGATAAGGAGGAAATAGCAAGAAGGTGGGGTGTACGACACGAGCGGGGCCAAGGGGGGCAAGGGAAAGCGGGAAATGAGAACTGAGAAACGGGAAGTCGGGAAAAAAAATAGAACGATCAAGGGACGGCGGATATGAATCCAAGAATCGGCCGAGAACATGTGGGATCGAAACAGAGAAGACGAGGGAGACGAGATATCGATGTGAGCGTACGACGTACCATAGCTCCCTGTGGGTACGATCGCCCTAGAGGCACAGAAATACCTTGGACCAGGGATGAGGGCGTTGGACGTCATGTCGCCCACGTGTGTGCTGGAGAGACATTTGCGGAGGGCGATGTCGGCGTCGGCTGCGCCTTCTGTGCCAAGGTCACTACAAACATGGTACACGTGAGCGGTCATAGGGGGGGACGGAACATGTCAAACAGGCGAACGACGTCAGATTCCGTCAGGAGGGAAACGGTTGAGACATGGCTCTTGCACGAACCGATAAGCGAGGGTGGCAAAACACGACATTGAAACGAAAATAACAAAAATAAACCAAAAAAATAAACGTGCTTACCGAACGGTTGTGAAGCCCGCCAAAAGCGTTCGCTTAGCGTGGATCGTTGCTCGAATCGTGCGTTCGGTGAGAGACTCCTTGGTGAGCTGGTCCTCCCAGGACGTCTCCACGTACGGGTGTAGGAACACTATTGGTCGCGCCGATTCAGAGTCAGCACGAGCGGCAGCACTTGGCGTGGACAGGCATGATGAATGAAACAGGAACAAGACGTTGGACGCACGGTGGACATGTGTGTCGACGAACCCAGGCAAGACCGTCAACCCGCTCAGATCGATCACCTCCTCTCCCGCTTGAGTTTGGGCTTGGGCGTCATACGGCGACACGTCGAGCACGCGTCCCGTCGCACGACTCACCCTGATCACTTGTTTCTCTACCAATGTCAATGTGTATGGATCGAATAGTTTACCAGCGACGATTCGGATGGCATCTCCGGCCTTTATTTGTATGTTTGTGTCTGTTCGAAGACGGCATCAGTGGTCACCGATCACTGTATCAGCGAAATGGATTGGCAACGGCGATGGCCAGCTGAGCGGCGCTCGTACGCTGTGTGGCACGCATCCACTGGCACCACCGCCGACGCCACCACGCCGAGAACAAACACCGAACACGAACACGTACCCATGGCGGGACCCAGATCTCGCCTCACCGCCAAGTCTTTCACGTCACCAGCGGGCATCCGCGTCACCGTGTCTGAATGGACGAGCCGCATCCTACTATTCACGAATCAGATTCACGATAGGACACTTTCTCATCCATCGTCTCTAGCAAAATACTTACGGTAGTGGTCCAGGCGCAAAGTCCCGCGCTCACTTCCCGCGACCCTACTACTAGGACCTTGGACTGTATCTCGTTTCTCACTGGAATCCCACCTCTCGCTCCCACCTCCCACTACTCACTCTCACTCTCACCTTCCGCGGCCCACGACCCACGACCCGCGACTGGTTACTTTGTACTCAGCGCATGGCTGGAGTGATCTGAGAGAAACGCAACCCTCGTCTAATACTCATCGCACATGCCCATACCTCTTGTCCCTGGCCTAGGGTACTCATACCGTGCGACCAACTCCGGCTCTCACCTTGATCCCCGCTGTCATAGTGAGAACAACATCTGTTGTAAAAATAGCCCCATACATACTACGACTCCACACACGACCCGCATCTCCACTACGATCGACACATCCTGGACCATCTACCCGGGTTTAGGTGCGCCACACGGTCTCACGCGGACAGCGGTTATTCAACGAACAACAGTCGCTTATTACTTGGACGTCATGCTAGACATGATACAACCCCGAATATGATTCGAACGTATGCACGATTATTCTAGGCAACAACAATGAAATGATAATCTCTTGTGCGTAAAAAGAAAAGAGACCGAGTCCATGAGTAATGCATGCATGCAAAGCACCAAAAAAAACACGTAAAACTATAAACCCAACCAGAACCCCACTCGTTCTGGTATGTATGCAAAAAAGATGCGAGAAAATATGTAGATGTAGCTGATAAGGAAGTAAATGGACAAGAAGATGCATGCGACACCGAACCCATCAGTGTAACAAGGGAGGAAGAGCACGCCGTGAACAAGAAGGGAACATGGGCCAACATTGCTGTGAAAAAGACGAGCCGGTATGTATGTGGAAAAGATGGTACGATGGCACATAGCTGAAGCGAGATGTGCACGAAAAAAAAGAATATGGAAATAGAAGAAGATGCGGTGAACGGAGATCTACGGTAGATATAAAGATGCAACTGCGCTTGATGGGGGAATGCGGTGATCATCAATCACGGGTGGTCAGAGGATGTATGTACAATACAAATCAAAACACTGAGGGATGCAAAAATGACGCCATCCATGGAGTAAACGAAAACAAAC
This sequence comes from Boletus insuetus, assembly GCA_038093095.1. Lineage (NCBI taxonomy): Eukaryota > Fungi > Basidiomycota > Agaricomycetes > Boletales > Boletaceae > Boletus > Boletus insuetus. The sequence goes on along the minus strand of JBBPRQ010000308.1, from coordinate 17,750 downwards.
CCAATTCAAAAAGAGCGTGTGTGTGATGGTTGGGTATCGTGAGGTGACGCGTGTCACTCACGCTTGGACATGGCAAATGCGCCTTCAACGGTCACCGGCTCGCCAGGGTGCGTGGTCGTTCGCCAATTTCCGACAAAGTTTTGGCCCCCCACGACGTAGCCAGTAAAGACCCAAACACCGAGCGACGCACTTGCGGGATGCGCCTAAGATGGACCAAAGTCAGATATGAAATCGCTTGGGTACATGTCTCCCCTTTCCGTTTCGCTACGAAACGGGAGAAGCAGAACTCACAGGAACACGGACAAGCGCAACGAGCCCGTCCCACTCGCGGACGCGGCCATAGAATCTGTAGTGATGCCAGGCTTGGCCGTGTCGATGATCCGTCTAGGAAGATGATACAGTGAGAACGAGCGCAAAAGAAATGAGATAATGAACAACGTACCTCACCAAGGAGGACGATATCGAGGATACCGTCACATTTCCGTGTGATCACGAGCTCATCCCCATCGCCGGATGCCATGTCCACATCCGGGTTGCTCGAATCGTCATCCATCGAGTCGTCGTCGTCGTTTTCGGCGTCTTCGGAACCTTCTTCCGCCAAGGCATCGTCGGCGGCTGCGAGATACCGTACGTCGTCCTCTCGAAAGATCATCTCGGACGTTCCACGGTATTCGCACCCACGACACTTGCTCTCATCGTGTAAGTCAGGCCCCCCAACGACATACTCATTATAGGTCGAAGACCTCTCCTGACACGAGATAGCAAGGCCGTGCTAAACGAGACGTCAATACGCGCTCAGCTAGATGTCATCTAGTCGTGTGGCTAAAGGACACACCGTAACTTCATGGAATCGCGCCGAGCTGTGGAACCATGCGTTTTGGATGCCACCCGAGGGGACAGGCTCATTTGGGTTGACATCCATGCAGTGATATTCACGAAGACGTATGAAGACGGGTGCGGCAGTGAGGCCGACAGACTGCTCGTTAAAGTTCGGGGGGATCTGGGGTGCTTGCATGACGTTTCCGTAGAGGCCATCGTCAGGGTACTAGATGAACGTGAGATCGGAGGAGAAGCTGGATGGCGCCGATGATACGCACGAGCATTCGGCCTTGCCAAAGACCGCTGAGGAGGCCAGGTGTGTAATGCATGCGCTTGAGGGAAATGGGAGTAAAGAGGGAATTGCAGTCGGCGAGGCGGTTCCAGTCGTCATCCCATCTTGCGCTCGGAGCGAGCTTTGAGCGGGCCTCCGAGCCGAGAGTGTTGTAGTCTTTGATGTCGTCCCACCATTCCCACTTTGATTTGGACACGAACCTGGCGACTTTGTGGTCGTTGAGTTCCTGCACGTCCTCTTGTGTCGGGCCAACGGAGTGGAGGCCGAGCTGAAGGGCGTGTGCGCGTGTTCTCGGGAGATGGGGAGGCACGCCGACGGGAAAGACTTCGCGATGAGAAAAGTAGATGAGCTTGGCTGCGACGGAGGCAAGTGGAAGGCCGAGTTCGATGTTGTTGACGTGGTACAGGGACATGACGCGGGAGAAGCCATCGCAGTACTGCGGGTAGGGACCATGGACGGTGAGGAACGAGTGGGGAGGCTGAGAGAGGTTGCTTGGAAGCGGAAGGGTGTCGTGGATGTGGGGAGCGAGGTAAGCGGGGTACTGGGAGATGGTGAGGCAGGGGACGAGGGTGATGAAACAGAACATACGCGGACGGGCATGAGGACGAAGGGCAAGATGAGTCTGGTCATCTGGGCACGCTGGGCAGGTGTCTGGGCTCTGAGACGGTCTAGGAAATGTTGGGACGAGAAGAGGACAAGAGAAAGGAGCACGCACCGTCAGTGGTGGTGAGCCAGAGTAGCCAGAGCGCAAGGGAGTTGGCGTCGTTCTCTGCTGGCCAGCCGTCGACACTGTCTTCATAGAGGCGTTCACGGACGAAGGAATCGACAAAATCGGGGAGACCGGCTGCGTCGAGCTGGCAGCGGTTCTTGCCGTCGTTTTCCAGCAGCATGGAGAAGCAGGTCCAAAAGGTCTGCGGGACGTTGTCTGCACGGATGTCGCCGCGGCGAATGCAATTGATAGCGCTGTAGTTGGAGCGAAGCTGGCTGCAAAGGCCGGGAGCGTCGAGATAGCCGAGACGACGGACGGGCGCGGAACTGTCAAAGGAGAAACGAAACAGGGAGGCGTAGAGGTGGTTGTTGTACCGAGAGCTGAGGGAGCGATAGAAGTACTTTGAGGCGAGGAGGAGCGGGAGCACGGCGGCCGGTGGAGAAGTGGGGTCACTGTGGAGCTCGAGGACGATTTTCTCGAGGAGTTCGAGGGGTAAACGGAGGATGGGGGAAGTCATAGTGGAAGGGGAGGGGAAGGAAGGGAGTGTAAGGGAGGGGATGCCGGGACGGGTGTGTGTCTGATATAAGTGGAGGAAGGTTTGGTAAAGGCTACGTATGATCACCGCGGTACGGGGTAGATCGTGCAATCTGTCCCTTTGCGCGCGTCGACTTTTTTCACGGCGCAACTGCGCTTTTTTCGCTGCCAAACTTCGCCGCAGAACACCCCCCGCATGACCACGAGCGATGGGAACACGCTACGTAAGACGCCTCAGAGCGCCTGCCAATGCTGGGCAGGGGTAAACGCCGTTTCAAATCTCCGTCCGGTCCATCCCGTCGAAATCTCTTCTCCCTCCGGCTCCGCCGGTTTCTCCATTCGGTCAACCCCCCCGGTCCGTTCAGATCTCCCGCGATCTCCCTACGGCGACGGACTTATCCCCGCCCCGCCTCTGATATGATTGGCGTTGCCTCTTTTCGTGGCCGCCCAGCCAACTGAACTCTGTCTCCTCCGCCACAGAACTTTTTCTATTCCGGGTTCCTCGCTTGCGCCCGCCCCTCCAATTCAATCATAACCTTGACCTGAAGCCATATGCGACCATACATCCTCCCATCGCACGCACATGCATACTTGCTCATATCCCTGCCTCTCGACTTCCACACTACTCCACTCCCGCTTGTCTTCCCTTCACTTGCGTATCGCATCTTCTCACTTCACACCCGGTACGTTCACATAATGTCCCTCATCCGCAGTTCAGAGTTCAGAATGATCTGTTCACCTCGTGATTCATCGTTGACTCATCCTTGCGTTCCTCTCTCCGCACTGCCCCACCCGAGTGGTACGTGATTCTTAACAACTTACAACCGTTGGTACCCCCTTTCTCATCGGACGTTCTAACGTTATTCCCCTTTTTGATTCGGTGTCGCTCCATCAACAATATTTTGGATCGCGACTGGAAAAAAATCACACTCGCGAACGCTGGTCAGTTTCCTTTTTCGTCACCCGGTCTTCAGTCCCAACTCTCAAACGGCTTGCACGATAATCTTTCAAACATATCTTTACAGTTTGGAAACTAGCCCTTCTGTGGCGTCCCGTGAGAGCCTTACCTATATCCCAGCATCAATTTCTGCACGGATTCCTCGGGCCGCCTTCCCTGGCCTGCGAATCTCGCTTCCAGCGCGGCCGAGACCGTCTCTCCCTTGAATCGCACCTGGTCAGCATGCCTATCAGTGTCAGCTTGCAAATGCCAAAGCCCTTCTGTATCTCCATATCCATTTGTCATCCGTGCACCGGTCACATCGCTTTCTGTTCGTTTCATGTGCTAGCCAGCATTCGCCATCGAACTTTCTCTCACGTACAATCTCACCCTCGATTACAGACCTTAGCGAAATGCATTAATTTCCGCGAGTGCCCTCGACCCCCTTCTCCACCAATACGCGTTTTGACGTACTGAAACTCATGCTCATTGGTGTTCCGGCGGGTGGGAAAACCTGCTCTATCAATACAAACCCAGTAGACGCCTGGACTCCGACCGTTTTATACGCCACCCCCTCGTGCGAGTATGAAACACAGATAGGTACAGACAGCTGATCGCCGTCTCTTGCACCATATTACGACCTTGTGTCCCAGTTCATGTCGTCGCCCGTCCAAATTTGCCCTCCTTTCGGACCCGGTATATGCTCGTACCAGCTCAGAGAACCGTGGTTCAGTAGCGATTGATAAGGGCATCTCGCATCTCAAAGTGTGGGATCTCTGTTCTGTAACCCATCCTTCTACAGCCCACAGCCCTGCATTTGTATTTTGTCCCATTGCCAAGACTCGCCGTGCCAAAATTCGATGGTAGCTTTATCTTGATCTTGTAGATTCGGACCCTAGGTATAGTCCCTTTCGCATCTCATGAGATTTAAGAAATTTCCGGTTCATACTGTTGTCATACTCAAGTAAACGGCGTTGATGCAGAATGGACGCCTCCAGGCCGCACCGCACGAAAAAAAATTATTATTTGTGTCTCCCATTTGAGGTTAGTGCACGCAACGCGTTGCGTGCTCTTCTCGTGTGCTTGGCTCTTCCCACCGCTCGTCGTTTGGTATGTAACGCAGTGAAGGTGCCGCATGGACGACACGCGTGCGTCCCCCCGACCTATATATCGAATCCACTCGCTGAGCGTTCGCACACTTCTTATTCGATCCCTACCGCGGATCGCTAGGGTCTAATTGTGACATTGTGACGAGCCAAGATGGCATTCAACATCACACTTGCACAGTGTCACTTTGGGCCACAGCGCTTGCTTCCAAATCACACCAACGGTGCATAGATACGCGTGTATCGTCTGTGATAAGCTGGTGGGTATCTGATAGTCGAACTTGGCGGCAACACATCGAACGCAAAGGCCTGTCATACGCGGACAGGGCGGGTCGGAGGGTGCAAAGAAGCCTTCCAATTTAGGTCAAATCTTCCCCTAAAAAGGAATGTGATTCTCTCTGCTGGGGATCGTCACATCGAGGACGGGCCGTCAGTGCACTCGAAAATCCATATAAAAGACCTGTCGGTCGCGATTTCCCTCTTTCACTGCCCCATCCACCATCCCCCCTTCCCAACGGCCATGCAGTCCACAACGAGCGCCAAGTCTTTCCTTCCTTTTGCCGATGATTACAGTCCTCCTCGATCGAGGACAACGGCTGCCTCCATTTGGGCCCCGCAGCCTCAGCAGTTGGACTCTACTTGGCCTAACGCCATAGACACGTTTTCCCGTGACGCGGAAAGAGCGGTCTTTCGCCCGCAAAGAGGATTCCGAGGCTTCAATCCGGTTTTCGGCAGCGAAGACGTCTTCGGTCCACTCGGCCTCGTCGGCCCACCCCGCAAAAGGGACATTGGGGCCATCGGTGACGGCAGGAAAAGGCAAAGCCCTGAGCTGGACGACGACGCACGTTTGATTTCGCGGTATTTTAGGCGCATATACTCACCTTGTCGGTCGTATAGCACGTAGAGCAGCTCTTGCGCGCGCTCAATCTCAACTCTCCCGCGCCGTGCCCTCAGCAGCCTCGGGCATTAAATAGCGAGACAGTGAACCTGTCGGGCTCTCCCGATGTGTCCCCGAGCTCGACGGCATCTGCTCTTTTGACGCCGACAGATTTGTCGCCTGCAAAGACCTCGTTCGACTTGAAGGTCACTCCACCGTACGAAGTACAGTCCGTTCCTTCTAATGTATCGCCGTCCTCTCTTTTGTTCGATCCCGGCTCCCCCTTGAAGACGCGCGACTTTTTGTCCGCAGCTAATATCCCCCAGTTGCGTCACCTGGAGCCTCCTGTGTCATGTACATTGCCTTCGGGCGGCCTCTCGTTCTTTGACCAATACTTGGAGAATACTTCTCCTGCGCTTGGCACCCAGCCTCTGTACGATAGTGCGTTCCCTCAATTTGTCCGCGGACCAGACCTGTCCATTCTCTCGTCATCTACGTGGCGTCACCAACAACAAATGCCAGAGTGGCGGAGGACGGAGGGAAAGCCTCTCAACGATTTCCCAATTAGTCTACCAGGCGAGGATTCCCTGAGGACGTCCCCCTCTCAAACCGCCTTTCCACGTCAAGGGTCTGCGGGGGCGCATTCCCACGAGGCACGACATCCTCCCTCACGCGAAATACGTATCGACTAACATGTGCATATGTGTTCTTTCGCTCACGCAGCCGATCAACTTCCTGTCGCTCCTTCATCCTTCCTCATCTCCGCCTTATCATGTTTTCGTAGCACGCATTATCAAGTCGTCTGATCAGCAGGCTTCGATTTTCTTGCAGCAGAAGCTCAAGGTCGCGGACCTTGAAGAACGGCATAAAATCATAGACGCCATATGTGCGCGTGGATTTGAGATGATGTCTCACCGGTACCTTTCTCATTATCACCACATACAGGCTTACCTGACGTGATGGGGCCCACATAGATTTGGAAACTGGGCTGTTCAGCGATGTTTAGAAGCTGCTGCGACTGTCGAGGAGCGGCGCAAGATTGTGGGTTGTATGAGGTTTGTTCTACCCTATTTCTTTCGTTGATTATTACGTACTGAAGGAAAAATTTGCAGAGGCCGGGTGGTCGAACTTGCAACTAATTGCTACGGATGCCACGTCCTCCAAAAGGCTCTCGATTGTGAAGAAGACATTAGACTATTGATCGTGTCAGAACTTCTTCTGGGCGATCCCGCTCTGACGCTGGTGAACAAGCATGCATCTCACGTTTGGAGCAAGGTATTATCCCATCGTTAGCGCTTGACTCTGACGAATCACGTTGGTCCAGATCATGGAGCTGAGTTGGACGCCTCCTGCGCCACCGATTTTCGCTTAGTGAGTCATTTCCGGCTTCCGAGTTTCTGTATGACCTCAGTTTCGCCTCCAAGTGTCAACAAGTCGCTCAAGGGCAAATGGGCTTCGCTTGCATGTCACGAAACTGGGTCCCTCGTTGTTCAGGTGATGGCCCTCATCATTAACGTAGTCATGTGCCTGTTACTCAGTCCCCTGCAGCACGCGTTTGAGAACCTTGAGGACTCTGCCAAAGATGGGATAATCGACGAACTTTTAAATAAGGGATCTGCCGTCTTTGGCGAAATTGCTAAAAACCAATGGGGATCATACTGCATTCAACACAGTACGTGTCGACGGCTAACTAACTGTATACAGAATCCTGACGGACCCACACTAGTCTTGGAGCACGGATCACCCAAACACCGTCAGATGTGCCTTGATCATTTGATCGCCGACTTGCTCGACTACGCGACGAATGAGCAGGGATTCAAGTCCGTCACCAAGGCGTTCAAGGAAGCGGGCCCGGAGACGCTCGCGAGGATCGTGAAAAGGATGTGTGAGCCAGCAAAAGGGTCAGTAATACCCGACCCTCTTGAACGCCACGCTGATCAATCGCCGGTTCTTCTAGTGGCCGCCGTGCCATGATTGTTGATCTGGCCTTGTCTGTTACAGGCAGTCAGCTCATCGCAAATGTGCTCCCACAGGTAAGTTGTTTCCGATCTCTGAAATTGCGAATGGTCATCCATGTTGCCTCAGGCTGACAAGGATCAACGTACGATGCTCTACGAGTGTATCAGAGGCCACATCGTGACACTCCGTGGGTGCAAGACAGGATCCAAAGTTATTTGGCTTTTGTATGTTTCTTTTTCGATTGTTTCCATGACGGTCTAACCATGTATGCAGCGACAGGATGGTTCGTTACAATTCAATTAATTTGCCCTTGTGACTGACGACCCTGCAAGCGCGCCTATTATGGGTACTAAGTTATCCCCAGCCATCCGTTCCAGCATCAACCATCTTGGTTCATGACATCTTTTGCAACTTCATCTGTCGTCCGAACGCCCGGGATTCCGCCCTACATTAGAAACCATGAATTTACGCACCACGCCGGGTTGAATCATCTTCCGCATCGATCTTGCAAGCTTCGCCGCAACCACCATATTCGATCAAGCATTTTCACAACCGCACTCTTCGCCACCATCGAAATACGCAGATAACCTACTTCGATTCTAAGCTGTACTACTTCTCAACCGCACCGACCTTGTATTCCGCACTGCACGAAAGAACAATCTTCGCGTCGAACTCTCATCATTTGTTATTTGATTCCTGCTTATTTGCACCGATCCAAGACGTGCGCGTTTCTTCTACCATTTACCCTGCGCCATCGGCTCGACGTTCCTTGTTTCGCATTGCCCTCCTTTACGCTGGGCTGAAAAAGCTGAAGTGCGCTCCATGTTTATCCCAAAACTTCGACTTTTTTTTTTCGCTAGAATTTGCAGTCATCCTGTCAACCAGTCATTTGCATCACGTCAAGTCCAGCTACCTCATTGCATGTCCACAGTACATTATTCTACCACGCACTGTCATTTGTGTAGTTGCAATATATTGCCGCGAGTGTTCGCTTATCCGGGTGTGCATACAGGGGTATAGATGCCGTCCTAGAATACAAGATGGTGACAAGGGGAATGCGTGAACATGAATACAACCTCTGCAACTTCATCCGTCGTGCCTTTAGGCCGCTACTCTGGTGGGTAACATCTCCTTGCCCAACGTCTCACATCTCAGCTCCTGTGCCTCGGCGCGTTCAATTGTTTTTGTCAGCTTTCCCTCGCGTTCCTGCATGCGCTGTTCCATCCCAAGAACCAGCAGACGGATTTGCTCCATTTGAGATAGCGTCGCTTCGATGGAAGCCTGTGACGCAGTAGGAGGCGAATCTGAGGCTTCGAAGGGCGGTGGCGGCGTCGCGGTCGCGCGATTCAAGATTGACGACCCCATCGTCCTCGCGACCACCGTCACCGACGACGGTCCAATATCCAACACAGTCTAAAACCGCCCTCCCGTCTAGAGCAAACCCCAACACCAAGCAACATACACGCACCTGCCAATTCTCTCCCGCCACCTTGGCCAAAGCCTGTTCGAGCAAGCGCTCGCGCATCCTGACGCGTTCCAGTTCCGCCATGCACCGTTCGTTTTCGCGTTGTGTCCCTTGTAAAATGAGGTCTAGGTTTTTATATTCTTTTTCGAGGGATTGGATCGTTTCAAGGGGGGGACGGGAAGCGAGTTGAGTTTGGAGAGCGAGGATGGTGGATTGGAGCTGCGTGCGGGCGTGAGCGTTCAGTGCGTGCGTCCAAAAGGCGACGACGAACGGCCTCACCTTGTCATTTTCGCGCTCTTTTTCGACGAGTTGTTTACGGAGCGTGTCTTCAATCGACGTGGGTTGTTCGGATTCGTGGAGGACGGAGAGGTCGGTGGGGTCTGTGGGGTGGGTGAGGGTGAGGGATGTGCGGGGGTATGTGCGGACGCTCTGGGCGCGGCGCATGGCTTGGGTGGTGGGCAGTGGGCACTCGGTGAGTGGGAGGTGGTCGTGGGTTGGGGTGGCGAGGGTGGCAGACGGACCGAGCAAGTCGGACTGGCGTGTGGCTCAAACGGTGCGAGTGTCAACGAAGTGCAAAGGTGGACGGGTTGGAATCTGGGGTGGCGGTGGCGTGTTGGCCTGGTAATGGTATTCGATGGTACAACTGTTGAGGGTGGTTGTTCGTTTCAGGTGGTTAGCACTCCGAGAGACAAGGCCTGAGTCAAGGAGGTTCTGCCGAGCACTGGTTGGTTTCTTTCGTTCAACGACGGAGGTATCGATTGAGATGTGCGTCAGTGCAGCGTCACTCCTTATTTCATAGAGATCGATGAAATATCTGAGATCCCCGTAATCCCTCGATCGTGTCGTCAAGGTAGGCAGGTCCGGTCACTCTCAGAGGGAAGGCTCGTCGTCTTTGAACGTAGAAAGAGACGATCGATAATACGCGGGTGGATCGGGAGATTCAGAGCTAAATATCATATCATATCATAGCAACGTTAAAATTGAATCCTCATCGGGTTCAATAAAGTTTATTCTGGATGAAAGCAAAACAGTACCGTTTCTGCTTCGCGATGCACAAAACGGAAAGAATCCATCGAGCCATAGGAACACGGAACGAAACGAGTCCGCGCCGTTTGACCCGAAGGAACGACGAGGACCGTGAACGTCAGATCGTTTTCCGTTCCCGTTCCCGCCTCCTTCAACTAGCCTGCACGTGATCGAGATTTAGCCGTGCACTCGGGGGGGCCGCAGGGGTTATATAATCTGGGGGGTCTGGCAGGACCCCAGACCCCTACGTAACCCCACTTGTGCATGACCCACCACAACAAAAAAGCCTTTTTTCTCCAACACAGCCCAAGCGCGACACCACCGACTACGCGAGAACGACGACGACAACGACGACGACGACATCATCTTTGACGGCTCTTCCAGATGAGCGACAAACCTACGCAGTTCGCAGCTTCGAAGCTTGGGGAGTACATCGTCACCGGCGACATCGCCGAAGGCACCTTTGGAAAGGTCAAGAGTGAGTTTCCCCTGGCTTTTGATGGGGATCGTTCCCGGTTGACCCCTTTTTTCGTTAGTGGCCACACATACCATCACTGGGCAACGAGTCGCCATGAAGTACATCTCCAAGGCCGTCATTCACATGACCAAAACCAAGACCCGGGTGCAGCGTGAGGTCGAGTACATGCGTGCGCTTCGGCATGCACACATCATCAAGCTGTATGTGTTCCCACATTCCGTATTACCTCCCCGAACGCCCATTGACAATGTGATTTATAACGCACGCACCGCGCACGCAGATATGAAGTGATATCTACTCCGACGGATATCATCATCGTTTTGGAATACGCCGGTGGCGAACTCTTCAACTATATCGTCAATAACGGTCGTATGCCCGAACAACGCGCACGGCGATTCTTTCAACAACTCATATCCGGTATCGAGTACAGCCACAAACTCAAGATCGTACATCGAGATTTAAAGCCGGAGAACGTCTTGCTCGATGATGACCTCAACGTCAAGATTGCCGATTTCGGCCTCTCGAACGAGATCAAGGATGGCGATTTTCTAAAGACGAGTTGTGGGAGTCCGAATTATGCCGCGCCGGAGGTCATTCGGGGAGGACTTTACACGGGTCCGGAGATCGATGTTTGGAGCTGTGGAGTTATTCTTTATGTCATGCTCTGTGGAAGACTTCCATTCGAGGATGACGACGTTCAAACCCTATTCACGAAAATCAGTCGTATGTCCGCTTTTGCTCCCTCCTCGCTCACTAATGATGAATGGCGGTTTCCTTGTGTGCAGAGGGAAGTTACCATATGCCAAGCTACCTTAGCGCGGATGCGAGGGGTCTCATTAATGCGATGCTTGCCGTCGATCCCGTCAAACGGATAACGATCCCCGAGATTACACAGCATCCGTTCTATATGACGGATCTTCCGCGGTACCTGACGCCGCTTCCACCACCCCCTGGTCCTGTTCTTGGTACACTCTCGTCCTTAGTGACCCCTGCAAAAGCATTGGATTTCGAAATCATCGAGGGACTGGGCCGGATCGAGGAGGATGTTGTCGAGGAGCTTGCATTGAAAATGCAAGGGGTCGACAAGGAGGACATTTGGGAATGTCTACGGAGGGACGACGGCGTTCAAGGGAACGCCGTCAAGGTGGCTTATATGCTCCTGCGCGATAAACGCAGGGCTGGAAGAGACCGTGAGCGCAATTCCGTGCCACCAGTGTTCCCAGCTGATGATGTCTAGTCGCAGAGTTCGAGGAACAAGAGCGCGATGCCAAGTTGGCAGCCATGGACGTTAGTCTATCATTATCGTCTCTGCTACCCAACCTTTTTTTTTGCTAACGTTTTGGGCGTTTTAGCCTAGGAACACGATGTCGCCCAGTACACTGTCACCGGCAGGCGACTTGGAAGACAATCCGTTTGAAGCCGAGTTCAATGGCGATGACGACGATGACGAGATCGATGATGGACTCGATTTCTCGACACCTCCTATCGATGGTGAAATCAATAATTTTGCTGTCCTCAATTCGTCTCTCCCACTTCCTGATCAACTTCCCGAACAACATCACCTTGCCTCCTATGCCAACGCCAAACGCACATGGCCGGTCGTGAAAGAAAAGAAGCAGCATCGGACGAAATGGCACTTTGGTATTCGGAGCCGATCGCCACCGATGGAGGTCATGCTCGAGATATACCGCACACTCAAGACGCTCGGAATGGAGTGGAAGGAGAAGCGGAATCTAGGGGGATTAGGTGGTGTTCGACCGCAACGGCAGCGATCGGGTACAAACGGTACCAGGATCGAGCGTGCCAAGGAGCTAGACGGGAGTGACACCGTCGATTTGCGAGCAGCTGCGAGCGTCTATTTCATAGAGACACGAGCGCGGGTCCAAGATGTCGTGGTACGTGCACACCAACGATAGACGCCGACGATGATGCTCACCGTGGTCTGCGCACGTTGCAGATACTCATGAACTTGCAGCTCTACATGGTCGATTCGATAAATTACTTGGTCGACTTTCATCACAAGAAGACGTACAGGGCATCCACAGAGCCAGGCGCTGGGAAATTCCACATGGCCAACCCGGACACGCTACTGCCCGAGACGAGCTCCGATGGGCGTTCGATCAAGGACGGTCATGCGGTCAAGGAGGACGAAGTCGTCTCCCCATTCGTCTTTATGGACGTTGCCTGCCGCCTCATTCTCGAACTCGCAGGCGGGGGAGAGTGAACAGTCGACAGTTTTTCACCACTTGACAAACCTGCAGGTCACAGCCACGCTCGACGCTCATGCTTTCTTATGTATCACGTTCGTCTCATCATTCCATAGATTTTCTTTTTCTCTGCTTTCTGCTCCTGCTGTTGTTGTTTGCTCACGCGTTGTTTGTATCCCGGCAGTTTAACTGCTCTGCCACTCATTTTCTCCCCTTTTACCCAGCAATACCATGTGTACGAGTAGGACTATATTGCTTGGTTATCTATGTATGTACTCACGTGCGCCCTTGGTGCTACCCCTTCCTCTCCCTTGTTCTTTTTTTCACTCACTTTATGGATCGTCACGGAAACTGGTATGTCGAAATACTAACACTTGTGACCAATCTGCGCATGGTCAATGCTTGAGTCCTGTATATTTTTGGCCGTTCGTTTTTCTTGATACGAGGTAAAAGTACAATCGAAGAAGCATAGGCTTGGTAGTAAACACGAGGTGGGGTGAGGGACTGTTAGGCTGGGACTTGCCTTCGTGAAATCAAAAATTTAATGGCAGGGAAACGCCCCTTGTTGACCCACCACCGGGTGTTGTCTTCCAAAGAGAAGGAAAAAAGACATAGAGAAAGCTTATTGAACAATCCGACGTGGACTGGATGTACCGCGACCACTGGGAGCGTTCGAACGTCCCTTGATTTTGAACAAACTACAAACTTTGAACGGAGGGTAACAGCGCGGGCTACTATCTAAGCCCACTACAAAAGAAAGATCCGATTGAAGCAAGTGGGTATAGCCAAGTGCTTGGGGCGGCACGCGCGCAGACCTCATTGGCTGTATGTCCGTAGCGGATTCGGATGCTAGCAGGCTAGATATGAACGTGACGAGGGGAAATAACCCTCGATGGAGACTTGGCTACCCGCTTCGAAAAGTTGGGCGCGACGAGAACAAAACACAAATGCGAGGAATAAGCACATGCGTCGTATTCTGGGAAGCCCCGATAGATGGCGACGACGTCGAGGATGCGTATGAGATAGTGTCATGCTCGACGGATGGGAAGCACATCCTTCCGAGTCAAGTTGGGACCGAGTGCGTCGCAACTATCACGGTGCCACGGTTAGAATGGGTATGGAGAGACTTGGACTTCTCTCAACATACAACGAAAGTGGGATAACAGAGCGTAGCCTACCCGATGTTGTAGATCCGATTGGATCAGGTAAGGTGAAGCCAACTTGTGCCGCATATACATGGCCAGTTCAAATAGTCGAACCATAGAGGGTTACAACCTAGTGCCTTTGTCGGCGCAGATCAAGCGGGTGCGCGCTGATTCGCGCGCATATAGCCAGCTCCGACCACCCGAACACGTCGTATGCTCGTCGCTACTAGTACCACTGGCAAGGACCAGCTTACTACTGTTCAAACGTTCACCCTTAGACCATTCGACACATACATGCTTGACTGAAGTCATTGAACGTGAGCCACCCACACAACCCGCATCATCCGACTGGCCACCATACATGACCGACGTCAGCTGAGTGCAAGGGTGCTGTGCACGGATGACCAGTGGAGCGAAGTGCCATCAAGTCGATGAAGGACATTGAATCACTGTAGCGGCTGATGCCATCTGTGTGTTTAGCGAGGGGATATCGGAATGATGGTTGCGGCAAGAGAAGTGAAAGTGGTATTATTTATGTTGTTTTCCCACCTTCTCAAATGACATCACGTCTGTAGTTGTGACGTCTGTCAGTGCTCACTTAACATTCTCGGCGGTAGCATACAACTAACGAGCGAACGATCTATCCCAACTCCAGGCCGGGAGCACGTGTATTTTCAACCACATTTCCCTCGGCGGGGAAGTATGGCGTTGGTCAGTCATGACTGTAACTGCGTCAACGCGTCTGCTGATGCGCCTTGCTTCCGAGCTGAATCGAATTTGTCAGGTGACGGGCGCCGAGTTGTCCAATTGAACCAAAATTTGACGAGTCTGAGAAATCATGGATGCAACTTGTCCATGCATGCCAGTTCACTTTTGGCGGAAGTATGTTTAATCGGGGATTTTTACATGCTGTGCCCGGGCACAGCTTGTAAAGATCGGAGATATGCATGTCCGCCCGATTTGGCGATTTTGGGATGCAACCCCGACAGAGAACCCAAGTGGCTCCACAGGCTGCATATTTCCTGATCTGCTTGTCATACTTATAAGTTATTGCCCTGCGTAAACTCTTACGCCAACGTGCACTCTTACCATGTTCCGGATATCAGTATTCCGCGCAGCAGCATACATAGCAGCACCACATCCAAATGCTCCGTGACGCAAGTTTCAACCGTGACGTCCAATTTCATCCGCAAAACAACCGAATCGGAGACCGAAAGTCAGTCTAGTACTGCATCTTTCTCTGCACGTTTCACGCACGTTTCACATACAAAATTTTAGTCTCTCCAAGTCGAACAAGGCCGAGGTGCAGCGCGGCAGTGTGAATTCGAGGTCACTCATTACCCTGAGCTAATGATCGGCCTCGATTTCAAGGTGCCGCCAGGGTTGGGCATCTTCCTTGCCTCCTTCATGTTCAGGATGAACCTTGTCGACCCCAGCACAGATTTCCGACGATCGTAGAGTCGTTTAGTGTGTTGATGATCTTCTGTCTCCAAGTGGATGAATCCTGATTTTTCTAAACTTTGTCCATCGCCAGAGAGCAATGTTAAGAACTTCGTGGGGAAGATACTCGCGAATAGTACGTTAGTGTTTCACTTTGGATAGTTGTAAAACAGCTGACCCGTACAGTACACTTGATCCACGCACCTCTCATCGTAGCCATGGTCTTCGTTTCTGCCTTGGTTCTGGTACTTGTGGGGATCGTCGCTCAGAACCCCTTCCAATCGGTATCAATAGCTTCCTGGGCCAACCGCCTCGAACAAGCCTCTTTTGGTCTCCATTTGGCATGCACCCGTTCACCTGATTGGCCGTAGTGGGTACTCAAGTAAGTTGGCCACCACATTTATCCTTACCCTTGGGTAATTGTTTTGCGCCTACAAAGTCACTCGACAGACTTGGACCTGGCTGATAATCAAAGTCTCAGGTTCGGTACCTGGTAGAGGAAGGGACGAGTCATAAATACGTGACCGCCCTGCCCGAACAAACTCCATGCATGTTTTTCCAGCATTCCGTTACCATGGTCCTCAAATTCTTCAACTTATTTCCGGCTGTACATCATTAATGGACTGTTGAATACTCGAATTCACATACAGCCTTCCAATATCACTGTTCTCATCGAGCCGCATGGATCTCGGAGTCGAGCGAAGAGTATTCAAGGAAATAGTATCCGCGGCAGCAGCGAGCATCATGTTCGTGAGTGCATCAGCAAAATGTTCACAACAGCGTAAGATTTCGACGATTAATGATTGGAGCGATACTCCGCTCGGATTTGATTCAGATCCATTGGACACTGACATGGACAGATCGAAATATCTATCTTCGATGCCATTGCTTGTTCCTGGTAGCCGAGGCAGGGTCAAGACCAACGAGACATGGAGTCAATCAACACTCTTCTCCCATTATTGGGCGACGGTACATGGAGCTTTGTGCTTTTCCATCGTCTTAACGAAATGGCTTTTATGTGGTCACGCATATGCAGACCTGAGCGCTGTCAATGTTTGAAAGCGTATGGCAGTGGTGAGCATGCGGCATTCGGGCAGATTGATCTTATCAGCTTCTCACATCTTCGTTCAGGTTTTCGAGGGATCCTCTGCGGATGAAGGTCTATGAAGGTCAACTCGTGAGCATGCGCAGTGGGATGATTGTAACACTTTTCTCAGGTAGCAGCTCTATGGTACGGCTTTCTTGCTTCCTTTTGCAATGCCCCTGGTACTTTGCAATAGCGTTTGACGTGATTCGGCTTTGACTATTGCTGGCGGTTCGTGTCTTCGCATGCATAGCACTCAAACGACTCGTTTTTAAAGGCGTCTCACCATGGTTGCGATGAATAAGGGCATCTGGACGGTCGCGATTGGCGTCTTGGCCATCACCGAGCATGGAGCTCACTGCGAGGCGGCCTTGCAGCTTATGCTCTGATTTGCTTTTTATCTCCGTTCCTGCTGCTGCTGATTCACACATCGTTGTAGCTGATATAACTCGTGATGTCCTTTCCCTCTTCTCCTTCCCCGCAGACAGAACAGCACCAAGCCACGAGTATTTTGTCATCAAAACACTTGACTCTCACCGTGTCCCAAGAGCGGCGGGCAGACGACGGTGTTTGTGGATGCTTTCCCGACTCATGGGTGCATTAATAAGGGACCTAAAGCCTTATCGGACTGTCGCAACTCACGCCGCACCGAGACTGGCCGGAAGCCGTACCTGGACCACTCTGATGCACCCACATTGACGTTCCGCACGGGCGTTCATTGCGTGATCATAATCCTATGGTATCCATATCCACCAGAAATGTGTTCATACATATACGAATGTTCCGCTGCGTTCCCGGTTTTCCGTGCTGTTCCAATCCGCCCGCTGAAGCACAGTCAGTCGAATAATTACCAGTCGTGGAATCAGTCAACGCAGTTGGTGGGAGGAACATCGTGGGACCAATCTTATGGGTAGGAAGTTTATACTCAAATTAAACTCTAGCCTCACCTGGACCGCGTCGTGTAGGGATCCAAACGATCTTCCAGATTGGTGAGCCTTTGGAAGCTTTCGGGAAACCCAAACCCAACGGGGTTCTTTTCGTATCTCAGTTGCTGCTATCCGTGAGGTATTTCTCTTTGGATCCGTACAGCAAAAGTTGATCATTGTATTCTCAGTTTTTGTAGCAAAAGGATTATACAGGTTAACTTGTTCTTTCTTTCTGCAGACTATAATCTGTTTACATGTATCTTCGCTTCGCTTCCAGACGCATACAAGCTTTCCCATTCACTGTTATCGACACTACTTTCTTCAAGGTAGATATGTTTTCTATTCCAAATGACGACCTCACAGTGGTGCAGGATATAGTCATTTCGGCTCTCACTATTGGTGCTGTGGTAGATGTCATGATTGCAATTGCCATGACGTACTTGCTTTACAAGAAGCGAGCCATTGCTGGATTTGAAAGGTAAGCGCACGGCGGAAGATGTGTCAGGAGTCTGCTGAGTGAGTGTTGAATCACAAGTATTACAACGTCTTACGAAGTTTGCGGTGAATACCGGCATTTGGACGGCAAGATTTGCTGTCTTGTCTGCCGTCTTAGTATGTGTCGTTCTGCACTGGCATGCTTATCGCATTGGTTTTACAGAGTTGACACAAACACTGCAGCTGCGTGGCCTTCCTGATTCATATCCGCCCTATCTCGTGTTGGATGCTCCGATTCCCCCAATCTACTG